>JAOVVA010000026.1:1814253-1824392 GCA_028565275.1 Leiocassis micropogon
AGTGTCTGGTGCATGTGAGTGTATATGGTGTATGTATAGTGTGTGTGGTGTGTGTGTAGAGTGAATATGAGTGTGTATGGTGTATGTGTAGAGTGTGTGCGAGTGTGTATATTGTATGTGTAGAGTGTATATGAGTCCGTGTGGTGTATGTCTAAAGTGTATATGAGTGTGGGTGGTGTATGTGTAGAGTGAATATGAATGTATATGGTGTATGTGTAGAGCTTTCTAGTGTGACTATGACTGTGACTTTCAGCTCATGACCCAAAGCAGTGCTCTGATGTCCATCTGGGTTGATGTACTGCATTTCTACACATCTGCAGTCACTGTGGGTGTAATAAACATCAGCAAGGCTACTGATGGGAAGTAAAACTTATTTATTTTGTTTTTCCCCACCCTCTCCTTTAACATCCTGACCAGCATTCAGTGCAAACTTGGTTGAAAATCATCAATTGTCTCCAAAACAACATGCACAAGGATCTTAATTGCGTAAGAATGTTCAATCCAGTGATGTGATGTGATGTGCAGAACTGTGGGAAAGCTTGGAGGTTTTTGTCATCATGAGAACATCATGAGCATCTCCGCTTATGAGACTTAAGCGTTATTAATCAGAATTTGAAGGTTATGCAATTTGACTTTAGCATGAAATCTGGCAAAGGCCGATGCCAAAACCATAAAAGCCCTGTAACAGATGGACGCTGTCCCAGTGGAATAAATTAAACCGGGAAGAATGTTCTGCCCAGGAACTCTGGAGCTTGGTTCAGGAACGAATGCAGGCATGGCAAAGGTTCTGTCTTCTCTCAGTATCCAATCATGCAGCCCCATAGGCAGGCACTCTGGAAAACTCCAAGAGATACTGTGTTTACGCTCACCACAACACACCACAACACATCATATCACATCACATCACACACAATATGGCTGTATTTTAACACACAGCAGATATCCATTAATAACCTGCAAATTTTGTGATTTTAGTATTTGGCTTTATGATTTTTTTTTTCTGGGAGGGCAAATCCATTTTCTTCTGCATTATTTGAATATATTTTTTAGAAAACTCTAAATCTACTCGGCCCACTGGACACCATTAACCCCAAGCATATGCAATCAGGTCAATATCTCCAGCTCCAGAAAGCTAGCCAGATAAGTGTACATACTTATGTGTGCAATAAAAAAAAAAAAATCACCATTCAATGCACTTATAAACAATTAATCAATGTCAAAGAGGTGAAGCGGAGTTCCTGTTCACCCTGAAGTTGATCTGTTTGCTGTACGAGCATGTCCCGGTGTCTTTTCAAAACGATATGCTCCCGATTGTGGAGCGTCCTTGAAATAAATGAGTTCCTGTTCTGGTTTCGGGTTCTTCCTAGCCAGTCTTTTTTTTTTCTCCTTCTCATAAACTTACAGTAATAATACAAAACCAAACAATAAAAACAAACAAACTAATCACCACAGCCTGTCATGGTAAAACTTCAAACTTTGCAGCTCCTCCTAAGATTGTGGCAAAACGCCGATGCTGGAGACTCCTTCCAGAAACATCACATAAACATGCCCTTACAAGAAAACTTCACCATATCAACAATTACACGCAATTTTAATCAGTTCATGAGGTCATACAGGTCTCTATAAACAAAACAGTTACTATAGAAATTATAATATTAGAACGAGTGCATTAAGATGAACTTGTCACTATGGTCAAAGCTGCTGTTCTAGAAAATTAACACCTTCTCACAGATAACTTTAAAAATGGCATGCCACTGTCCAAGAGCGGATCTCATGAGATAATATGGTATTATTACCATCCATAGATTCGCTCACACATTTCTCCAAGCTGTCAAACTGTCAAACAAGCACAGCCACAGCACAAGCTGTCCTTACAGACGAGCCCAAGAGAGAGAGAGAGAGAGAGAGAGAGAGAGAGAATAATGCAGCACATATGGTCCATGTGTGTGGGGAAAACACAAGCCTGCTGTGAGTCATTTGTTCTCAAATGGCTCTCCCCGCACACATGGACCAAGCCAGTTCTCTCTCGTTCTTTGTAACATAAACCCCTCTCTCACCCTCACTCGTGCCCCTCAATCCCCCAAAATCACTTACTTAAGTGTTATTCTATGTGTCATTTTTTTTTATCCTCAGAAATAAGAGCAAATGTAGTGTGCTAAAGAACGGTGTAAACTATTATGATCTCTTTTTTGCCTGTTAGCTCTTACAAGAAATCCCAGGCAGCTTGAGGCATGATGGGAAGCAACGTGCTCTTGCAGATACAATCAGAGGAAATCTGGACAGCCTTAATCCAGCACTGATTAAACACATCATTTTGAAGAACAGTTCTGCAGGTTTCCTGAAGGACTTTTCTTCTTCTTCCTGGCTGTTTAATGGCGATTGGAATTCAGCAGGTAGGATAACTGGCAACGTTTTTTCTCTCACTTCCAGGCCAGTTCCTGTACCTGAGGAGTTTCAGAGGAATGCTTTTTGTTTGTTAAGCCACGCAGTGACATATGAATCATCTTAATAAAATTATAATATAAACTATCTAACTGAAGGCATGAACCAGTTAGAAACAGGTGCAGATCATGAATGATCAGGCTGGTTATTAGTCTACTGGTGATGCTGAATGCTGAGTGGTTGGAACGGATGAGAGGGGAAATAAAAAAATATTTTTTTCCTTTGGGCACCATTTGTTCCATTTCTTTAATTCAATCTACACTACCAGTCAAAAGTTTTGACACACCTTCTAATTCCATCCTCCTTTTCTGATTTTCATTTCCTTCTACATTGTAAAATAATGTATCTCAAAAAACAAGCAAACAATAATCTCCTTTGAATATTATTGAGATGTGACTTATGCTCTGTAAAGCTTTCATACCGGCTCTAATCTGAGGTGCTGTTAATTGGTGATTTCTGAGGCTGGTAAATCTAAATGAACATCTACGCTGCAGCAGAGTTTTGGTCTTGCTTCCTGGGATGGTTTCATCATAGTGCTTGATGAGTTTTGCAGATGCACTTGTTCTGGATCATTGACTTAGTTTAATAGTAGACTGGCACTGTACATTATGTAATATCTTACATATCACAAATCATTACAATAACTGTGAAATGGTCTTTGCATTGATGCAGCACACACAATACATACATACACACAATATATTCATTTTTTTTCTTGTGGTTTGTGGTCCCTCCTCCCTCTCCCTCTATATCCTACCTCAAATAGACGTTATGGTTATTGCATTGCTGTACTATGGTTACACTTTATTACATGCCAGGAGATACTTGTTATTTTTTAACAATGACAATAAAATTGAATTGAATTGAATTGTGATGGCATGTGTTTTATTTTTCTTATACCACAGATGGTTTCTAACACTGGGAAATTCTTATTTATTTATGCCACTAAATTATGGACACCTGTTCCACTACTTGTTAACACAAATATCTCATCAGCCAATTACATGGCAGCAACTCGAATCATTTGTTTATATAGACATGGTCAATATGATCTGCTGAAATTCAAACTGAGCATCAGAATTGGGAATATAGGTGATTTAAGTGACTTTGAATATGATATGATTGTTGGTGTCAATGGAGAATGGTCAGACTGGTTTAACCTGATAGAAAAGCAACAATAACTCAAATAACAGCTCCTTACAACTGAGGTATGCTGAAAAGCATCTCTAAAAGAACAACACTGGGAACGTTAAAGCAGATAAGCTACAGCAGCAGAAGGCCACACCAGGTGCCACTCCTGTCAGCTAAGACCAGGAAACTCAAGCTACTATTTGCATGGGCTTATCAAAAGTAGACAATAGAAGATTGGTAAAAAATGTTGAATGGTGTGATGAGTCTCGATTTCTGGTGTCACATTTGGATGGTAAGGTCAGAATTTGCGTAAACAACAGTTCAGGCTGGTGGTGATGGTGGTGTAATGGTGTGGGGGAGTTTTCTTTGAACATTTGGGCCCTTTAGTACCAATTGAGGATGATGTAAATGCCACAGCCTACCTGAGTGTTGTCGATGTCGATGTCCATTCCTTTATGACCACAGTATAATGCACCATGTCACAAAACTAGAATCATCTCAAACTGGTTTCGTCAACATGACAGTTAGGTCACTGTACTCAAATGGCTTCCACAATCACTAGATCTCAGTCTAATAGAACACCTTTGGGATGTGGTGGAACAGGAGATTCCATCACTGATCTCCACATTGATGCAGCCAACAAATCTGAGACAAATGTGTGATGCTATGATATAAATATGGCTGAAAATCTTTAAGGAATTCTGAAGGCAATTTACTCCATTACTCTTTCTTTTCATCCTGCTTTCATTCTTCACTTTTCTTGAACTCTGCTCTGCCAGGGCCACTGTGTGTTTTTATGTCCTCAGACATTCCTGATTCTCTTAATTAAAGGCGTGATAATTAGTTCCTATGTTGTACTTCCTTTCTGATGCTCTCCTGAACGCGTGTTAGCGCGTCTTGCATCCTCACCACTTTGGTTTCATGTTTTGTCTAGAATCTAGTAATTACACCCAATTTTAGGCATTTACACCCACTTAGCAGATTTTGAAGTCAGTCTGGATGTTGTACACCAACCATTGAAGCTTCCCGAATTTATTTCCCCCAGTCAGCTTGGATTGGATGTAATAAAACCAAAATAAAGACAGGACGACTGTCTTGTTGTTTTCTGAACACTGCAGTTAGATTGATTAATGTGTGCTCTCATTAGCAGTGATTGAATGTGGAGACATATCTTCATCCCTAAACATCTTAGCTCAGTCTCATGTGGGTGGCATTTCAGAGTGGAAAAAAATAATGTAACCTGAACCATGTCTCAATATACATACCATGTCTTAATACCAAAAGCTATTTGCTATGTACTTATCTACAGTACAATCCAGTGTAATTATGTTGGGGGGAAATGCATGCGATGTAAGCAGCCATACAGTATGTTACAGACCACTGATACAGTATGTTACAGTTTGTGACATCATCATTAGAGGAGGGATCATACAGGAATATAACTGTTGACAGAAAAAAAAGAGAAAAGATTAGGCTGCAAAGGAAGAAGCATTGCTGATTTCGATGGAAGAACTTTTAACAGGAACAGGTTTCACAGGCTATAGTGAATGGCATAAATGTCCTAAACCACTTCAACAAGTCTAAAGAATCAAATAAAGCTAGAGGCATGACATTTAAATGAACGTTTTGAGGTTAAAAAGGTTTCCATTATTCGTTAGCTACATTACCTCATACCTAATTTCACGCAATCAACGTCTTGGCTGATTGGCTAGATACAAGATGAGAGGAAAATTGTGTCCTACAGTATGTTGTTTCTGGTGTTTCTGTTCGTCTGCTACAAGCCTGTCACATTTAAACACAGTACTTTCCACATTTTCATGGGACGATCAGGATTTGAATATATAAAGCTAGATTTTTATGCACTGTTATAGCCACTGTTATAGATAAGAGATGAAATGAGAAATAATGAATGAAAGTGTACAACGATTATGTACAAAATTTTCATCCTCCAGAATTTTTCTCTGTAATTGCTTGTTTTTTTTCCCCCAATGTGTGTAAGTTTCTCTCTCAAATTGTGTTTTGTCCTTGTTTTCGTAATGCGAAATCAAGGACAAAAATATTACAGGTCATGCTATTATTACCATACATCTGATGGTTGATAGTTTACCTGATGCAAAACACTGATGCAATCTTTTACGTGTGCTTTTGTTTCTTCTAGACACACGGCTCTAACAGAAGGCCCAGGAGATTATCCATAGGAGTCTTTAAAAGTCTGTGAGGCCTAAGGGTTTGTGATTTAAAAAGAAGAAAACTGTTACAGTGGTGGAAATTCCAGTGGTGGAATTTTAGTGGTCCAAGCACTGGAGGCTTCCATGAGCTTAAAAACAAATACACATACAAAATGTCATGAATAAATGATGGGCTTGGACAGACATTACAAAATAAGTCAGCATTGGCTTAATTTTACATTTTTTTTTGTCTCAAAATATTAATGAAGTCCCTGGTGCCTCTAGAGCTGCATAACAGCCTGTTTTTTTTATGAATGGAAAACCAAGTGAATGAATACACTATGGGAAACAGCTGAGCTATCAGCAGGAGGTGTCCAGTGTTTACACATGAGCAGCTGTACCATCTTCACAGCTGAAACGTATATCTTTTAGCCACAGGAGAGTCATCATGCAGGTGCAGAAATCACGTTTCTCATGCAAGCCTCAGCTGTCAGCCCATGGTCATCTCACTCTGGAAGGCTAAAACGTGTCATCTTCTACTTGACCCACTTCAATCTCAGATGGATTTTGAGTCCAGTTCCTGTGAGACGGTGTGAGCTTTAACCCCACACTGATATCCAAAATAATATCTAATAGGCTGTTCTACTATTCCCTCATTAAATGTTGTTGGCAGCAACTTGCACTGAAAAAAAGACCAAAAATACTAAATGTTTATTACATTCTCATCTCAAATCTGACATATGCTCCAGAAAGGGTAATAAAAACCACATGCTAGCTAAACAACATAACTTAGTCGAATTTGCACAGACGACGAACTACCAGTGTGTCAGCGAAGAATGAAATGCACACAATTAAACAACATGGCAATCATAGAGGTGTCTTTATACTCTGTATATCTTTTGTGCTTGTATGTAAATGATTATTAATAGGCCTAGCACATGATTGACAGCTAGTATAGGCACAAGTCTTTACAATGCGATTAGAAACCTTACACTGCCACATCTGTGTGTATTTCAGGATGACACACTCACTCCATGAACCCTTCCAGACGTCTCTGAACCCTGGGGCTGACTTTTCCAACTTTCTTATGTATGCATATGTCATCATTATAACCGAAATAAAACAAAACCCTTTTAATAATTTCCCTTATGCCTAATCCACTGTTCATCTGGGTTTTGTTAAGAATGGCAGAGACCTGCAGGGAAGCTGATTTACTGATGGTGTGACACCTGAGGAAGCCATTATAAACATCATTCTCCATTCGTCATCCCCATTCTCTGTCTCGCTTCATCTGTTTTTGTTTCTCTGACCTGCAGCCAGTTCCAACTGTAACCATGAGCCAACGTCATTGCCGCTTAGTCTCAGCACAGTGTACGGCTCAGACACTTACTCGGACATTTACATGAAACAATGCCATTCTCGCTTGACCCGTAGAGGGAGGCTGTGGGTGGCATAATGACATGCAGGCCAGTTGATACTTGTACATCCACTTGGTTTTCAACATCCTAGTTTTCTAGGGCAGGGAGAGATCCTGATATTGGTGAGATGAGCCACTTGATGGAATTTCAAGTTGTGGCTGTGTCTAGGAACTACATCCATTTTGATAACAGGCTGGTGGAAGCTGGATGCCATGTCCCACTCATATTCTAATCATATGCAACTTGCATGTATCTAGATAGCATTGAGAGAGAAACCATTGCTGAATGGTAAATGCAGGAAATAGTTATTTGAGGACAAGGAGGAGAAGGATGGGTGGTGAGGTGATTGGAATGGTGGTGGTGGTGGTGATAATGATAATTGTGTTGATGATGGGGTGATGGTGATGGGGTGGTCGTTGTAGTGATGGTGATAGTGGTGAAGATGGGGTGGTGTTGGAAGTTGTAGTGATGGGGTGTTGGTCTTGGTCATGATGATGATGGAGGTGATGGTAATTGGGTAACAATGGGAGTGGTGGTGGTGGTGGTAGTGATGATGGGCATGGTGGTGAAGATAAGGTGGTGGTGGTGGTGGTGGTGGAGGTAATGGTGATGATAGGGGTGATGTGATGGGGCTGGGAGTGATATAGTGGTAATGTGGGTGATATTAATAAAATCCCCTGTCATGGGGTTGTGGTGGTAGTGATGATGGGGATGATGTGATATTGATGGGCCGGTGGTGTTGTTGATGATGGGCTTGGGGGTGATGGAGTGTTGATGGGGATGATATTAATAAAATCTCTTGTTATCACCAGGCCAATGAGATTTCAAACCATTCCCCCAATTCTAAGACACTTTGAATAAATGTCTCAATATACACAACTCTGTAAGAGATATCTCACTACTCAACTTATTCCTCAAGACCAAAATCATCAATTTCAAATGCTCAGAAAAGCACAACCTAGCACTTTTAATTTTACATGTCAACTTTCCTTCTAATATCCATCTTTGCATATAAAAATTCAGTTGATTACAGGATCATCCTTTCATCCCTGAGCAGGTATTTTAGACTCTAAAACCTTGATTAAAATGGTTGAAATGCACAATATGCACGTAAAATATCCTGCACCTTTCATATCTGAAACTTTAACAATACAGTATAAAAACAAGCTAGTCAAGTGAAATCCAGTGCTACATTTACATCCAATACATCACAGAATGTTCTAGGCTGGTTTAATTACACTGCTTTTATTTACTACCAAAGTTATCAATACAGATTTTCAATCCTAAATTTCCACAGGAATATCTATTTATTGTATAATAATATATCAACGATTTAGCTCCACATTAGACCAGAGAGAAGGAACTATGCATTTTTTTTTAAAAGAATATGATTAGTTCATCAGCTAATTGTCAAATCATTGCAGATTTAATCTATATACTATAATCACTGACATAACAGGTGTAGAGTATTACACAACTGCTATCTGGAAATCCTCACTGCTGAACTCTCATTGTCTGGGTTATGATTATAATCCTATAAACAGCACACACACACACACACACACACACACAGGCTACTTTCTATGAGAAAAAACAGACCTTGTCTATGAGGAACTACCCAGTGTTATTTAGTCAGGCAGATGGTATATTAAGCATACACATCCATGTGAACACACATTACTGCCTGCTCGCATGCTAACTGTAGAAATGCATTATAAAGATGGAAGCCTGATCCCTTAATCTTTCTAAAAAAAAAAAAAAAATGTACTCACGTGAATAAAAGAGACCTAAACTTTGTTTAAGCATGTTAAGCAAGAGACATTCTACAGAACTTCTGTCTTTGAATCTAACATTTCATAACACAAGTATGTAAGGAATGAAACACTGTGTATACCTAGAAAATGTCAGCATGTAAACAATTATCTGTAAAATAAGGGGCTTCCACTATACTTTTACTACAAGTTCCTGTGTAAACCGTTATTGTAAAAACAACAGCTAATTGGAATAAGCATATTAGTATAAATTCATGGTTATAAAGCTGCACTGTTGTTCTATAAAATCCAATTAACACCTTCTGACCAATCAGAATGGAGAATTCAACAGCAATGGTTTATGTTATAACGCAATATATTACACTTGACTTCCTGCGGTTCCTTTTGATGACCCACCTTTGACTTGTTATTCCAATTCGACCTCACAAACATTCAACATTAAACTTTATTTCAGTTCTGCTCAATCCAGAGCAGAGCTCCCACCAACTGAACAGCTGGAATAATAAAAACCAAACTAAAGTCTGATGTCATTTGGATTCACACTCGTTGAGCAGTTTTCACTGGCTTTATCGTTGTGTGTTAGATCAACGTGTCAAAATATTGACCACAAGGTACGGCATGTTTTGGCCAAAAACTGGTATAATTTGAGCTTGGCCAACAAAGGATTGTCAGACTGCTACACTGAATTAGTTTTAAGCTCTGGCTTTGGTTTCTTACTTTCTCGGGAGGGTGCTTGGGTGATTTTTTTGTTCCTGGCAGCTGGACATAGATGATGCAGGGGTGGCCTAGCAACTCCAAACTGCATTGACCTAAACAAAGGGTCTACCCTCTGGCCAAATGTCACACTGCCATTTGATACAGTTAAGATCAAATAAGAGAAAGTTGCACAGTGGAAAAAAGCAGCACCAAGAAAAAGCTAGGCTCATGTAAAGAAGCTTAATTGTATGTACTTTGTTTAATTACAATTGTTAAAAGCGCTATACAAATGAAATTGAATTGAATTGAAGTTTATATTTAGCATTCAGTTACATGCATGGAGTGAGAATCTACAGCTAAATGTGCACACCAAGGTATCCAGACCAGAAATATCTTTGAACCGTAATAACATTAACACTTGAACCTCTTGGACAATATTACAGCCACCAGTGGCTTGTAAGTTTGATGTAGTAACAATATACAGTGAAATGTCTTTATTTTTGATTATGAGT
>JAOVVA010000026.1:1824646-1834646 GCA_028565275.1 Leiocassis micropogon
ATTATAGGGGAAGCTGAGCTTCCCTTGCAGTCTTAAAGAAATCGCCACTGATATATATATATATATATATATATATACAAACGTAAATTTACATCTGGATTTCTGTAAACCTGCTTTGTGACAATGTTCAAAACAACCGGAATTTAAACTGAACGTTCATGACCGGCTATTGGGAACAAAACCTTCTTCCTTTTCCTGACCAACCTTTATCCACCATTTAAACAAACAAAGCCCACAGTTTTTTGGGATCAACTGCTTAATTATAAACTCAAGCAATGTCCTACTAGTGTTTAACGTAGGATGTGGGATTCTGTTGCAGTGTTTGCAATAGACAATGTCTGGCTTCAATGCTGACCGCATTCTAGTCTGTAATTGGCTATAAAGACAACATTTTGGCTGGAAAGATCTCAGTATGGTTAAGGATGAGAGGCTTCTTGTTGGATACCTGCTCATGCATTTGGGAATTCAAAAATACTTTGGAGTTTTAACTTGGAGGAATAAAAATTCAACAATCTTGTCTGCTGCTGTGATATACGCAGATGCACTGTGATTCCATTTCCCCCACAGATATTGCACCAAATCATGTCACTATAATTTCCCTAAACTGTCTGTAACAGGTCTGTAACTCAACATGACTCAAGACCATCAGTCCAAGAGGTCTGGGAAAAGACTTTCACACACAATTGAGGTATGGTGGTAGTGTTGATGCCTGCATGCTGTTGTCTAGACAATAAAAATCTGATTTTGTGTCAGTGATAGTTTCTTAGTGGCCAATGTAAAGAAAATATTTCTCCCAACCCCTGCTAAGCACCTGTGTACTGAATGATTTGCTATCTACTGACTGCTCAGATATTTCTTCATGCTGTGTTTTTATAGTAATGGAGTAATATTATTTCATAGCTGGAATTCCCAATTGTGGCTGGGACGCAAACACACCACTTCCCATGAGGCTTTGGCTAGTCCGTTATGCTAAATTTAAAACAGAGAAAGCATTCACAGGCTCAATAAATTGTCACTTTTTTTCAATTACAACCAGCTTTCTTTGGCGGTCCCTTCCTGCCGAGAGAAGACGTAATCCTTGCTCTGGTGGAGAAAGATGTTGGACTCTGGAATCTGACTTCTCCATTGATTCTAGCTATTCAACTGGAAAGAAACGCAGCTGAAGGAGATGCAACGTCTTGGCGTGCAATGTCAAGTAGAATAGGTTCCACCCTTGTGAGCCTTGAGTCTTTAAGAATGAGCTTTGACACATTGTGCATACCATGACTCAAGATGGTGCAAGTTCTAAACGTCTACTTGGGTGGTTAAGTTCATAGGCATTCATTATGTCAGGGAGAAAAGCCACAAAGGTCAAGACCAATTAGCAGCCGGGATGTTAATTACCTTGCTCTTTAACTCTGTCTAAACGTGATGACTTCTGACTGTGCTTTTCATGGTGCAACTGGTCCCACTGAGTTCCCAAAAAACAGCCTTGGACTAATGAGGTCGGGACAATGGAGGCTTGATGGGGTGCAAACACTCATTAGGGAGGCGGCATACAACAACAGGGTGCACTGACCAAATGTTTAAGCTCAGGGTTCCTGCAGGGTTTCCGAGCAACCGCTGTTTGGAGAAGCACTCGAGACTGGCTTGGGGCCCTCGTTTCAGATTCTCAACTCGACTGAATGTGTGTTCAACAAAGTGAGACATTGCTCTGGCAGATGTAAGGGTTGACTTTGGTATCCATGAGCTTTGTGTGGAAGAACTGCAAGACAAAAATAGCCATTTTCTTAAGAGGAAGAATGGTTACTAATCCCTGGTTAATGTACAATAAGTGCTGCATTTCACGTTTTTGCAAACCACAAAAGACAGAACAATAACGTGGAAAATTTTGGTTTTACATCAAGACCTGGTACACATGAATAATTTGCCCAAAGTGAGTTTATGCAAAGGGTCGCATTGAGATTTGGCACCTATTTCTGAATGATTTATCTGATTGTGGTGGTGTTAGCTTTTGGAAAATGAGAACTCTGCTTTACCTCATCAGTCTTGCTGACACACATTCAAAGCCTTGGAAGTTCAAACTGTGTGTGTTCTGGGGTAAGTCACAGTTTACTAAGAGGCTATGATCCTACATAATCTGTAAAATCTCAGGTTGAAGATTTGCATGAATTCTCAGTGCTTGGCAAACTCTATGTAAAAATGAACTTTATTTCCAGGAATGTCTACTATGTAGGGGTTTGTCTTTTGGGGCAATTAATAATTAGAGTCAACACTAAATGGTTTAAAACTGTCCAAACTTGCGTTGATTATGTCAGTTAAAGAGTTTCTGCCTGATGCAAACAGATTGTGGAAATGTAGCCCGATAGACGAAAGATCTATAGGTGGTGCAAAAATAAATAAATAAGTAAATAAATAAAAAAAATAGAAAAAATCAATGCCGTATAAATGTAAAGTTTTCATTACTGACTGATGAAATAAGGTAAATTTCTTTTATAAGATCAAAAGAACAGACTTTGGTGTAAACCACATGTGTGCATGTTTGGCTCTGGTTGGGAGAAAAGCTAAGTAATATGTGCCAGAAATTAACTCTAATGGACCATAAACATCAGTCACACAGTTAAAATGTTGACAATCATTACTTTATGCTAAGGATTAAATATATAGACATGTTTTTTGTTTTAGTTTTCTTTCCAATAACATTATTTATCTCCTTAGTCATAAATCTTTAGGATAAAATCTCAAGCTATGGTTCATCTGGGTCCAGTTAAAGTGAACTTCTGAAGATTCTGTCAGTATTGATCTTCACAACATGGATATACAGTGCTATGCAAAAGCATTTTCTTTTTTTCCTCATTTCTTCAAATTTTGTTTCAAAGGAGACAGACTTTTTGTATTATTTATAATGTTGAGGAATTATTTACCAGGCTTCCTAAAAAACTTTTTTTGGCAAGCTTTGGTTTTTATTTTCAGTCCAGTCCCTGCACCTGAGCAGTTTCAGAGAAATATTTTTTTGTTTGTTAAGCCACACAGTGACCAATAAATCATTCAAATAATACAATAAAAAAACATCATATAAAAAAACATCTAACTTAAGGAACCAAAGAGAAACAGGTGCAGAGGGAAAATGAGGTTGCTGCTGAAGTTGTTACATAAACAACCATTTGGGCACTTTTCAGCCTGTCATAGTAAAACATTTTCCCCATTTCTTTATTCAAATTCAATATGAAAAAATAAGGGGGACTCAAGACATTTGTACTGTACTGTACAAGACAGAGCTGAATTGTCAATAAAAAACAGATAAAAATAAAATAAAAAATAAATTATTCAGAATAAAAATAAATAAATTATGAAGGTGAATTATAGGAAAGAATTAATCAAAATAGCACCATCTATATGAACTTTTCATTGAGGTGCAACAAGGTGCAGTGCTGGGTTCAATGTAAATAGTGAATTTTATACAAATATATAAATTATTGCTTCAGAGACTCATTACCAAATATAATCATAAAAATTAGTACAATTACAACTGATATATGTGTTAAGGAAGAGGGTTGCGAGGTAGCACTGGTTACGTATGACATGGTTTTCCATGGTTCCTTAGAGACATGAATTTTTAAGAAATATTTCATTTGTGCAACTTTTTTTTTTTACTACCAATATTACATTCTATCCCTTAATACTATTTTATACTGTTGACTTTTCATTGATTGTATTTAGATTTAAACTTTGTGTCTAAATCAGACCACAGCTAACCCTGGCTAACCCTGGACTCCGAGAGCAATTGTTGGGTGCTAACGAAACACTCATTTCACATATTAAGTAAATGATGAGTAAAAAGCATGCAGATGGTTATTAATGGTTATTATTAGCAAGCATAACTGGTATAAAATGTGCCGTCTGTCTTTAAGTGCCTAATATTTTTATTATGAGATCTCATGGCATAATCACATTGCTCAACCTTAATAGCTTTATTATCAAGCTATTGCTAGATATTAGTTTTTAGCCTTGTGTTTACAATAATAAATAGTGAAATTGTAGCTTATGGAATTTACATGCTATGAATTAAAATAACAGCAAACGAAAGAGACTTTTTGCAGAATGGAAGGATGAAGGAGGCCAATCGATTTGCACAGTCACCTGGAAGTACTTTAAAGAGGTGAAGATTTTAGACTAATAGCACACGACTTGGAAATCAATCAATCTTCCTTCTCTTTCATCCTAATTCGAGTTCGCTGAACTGAGTCGCTGACCCAATAAACTGTGTCAGTGTGCATTTCAGATACTGGTCCAAGTGTAATTTTGGACACAGTGTTCATACTGAGGCTCAAGCTGAAATAGAGCACTACAAGCAAGTCGTCATGCACGAGCGGAAAATAACACATCGTGATTTTTGTTT
The DNA here is from genome assembly GCA_028565275.1 of Leiocassis micropogon. Lineage (NCBI taxonomy): Eukaryota > Metazoa > Chordata > Actinopteri > Siluriformes > Bagridae > Leiocassis > Leiocassis micropogon. The sequence goes on from JAOVVA010000026.1 coordinate 1,829,025, forward strand.
TGGTTTTATCATCTCAGCCGTAACTCCGTAATGAGCTGTTGATTTAGATGTTGAGGTTTTGTTTAGACAGAAAACAAAAGTAAACAAAAAGAGTCCAAAAAGTCGATTTATTGTATAGTCTATGTATTGTTTTATGTTAACTTTGTTTTACTTTCAGACAAATCTGTTACAAACACATCAAAGTCCAGCCCATGAATTACGCCCTTTTATGAGCTGGTCTAAAGAGATTTTCCTTGCTGGTCACGGGGCATTGAGCATCAAAAAGGCATCAGTTCTCTTGAGAGTGTGGAGAATGAGCTCTTGCACAAAGCTGTCGAGAAACCTGTGACAAATAACTTCTTTTCTAAAAGCTGTGAAAGTCATTTTCAATTTTCATTTACAACAGAGCAGTCAGCATCACCTTAAAGCTTGATTGCATGGCAAACCAATCTGCCCATCCTCCTCTGACCTCTGGCACCAACAAGGCATTTTCACCCAGAGAACTGCCACTCACTGGATATTTTCTCTTTTTCAGACTATTCTCAATAAACCCTAGAGATGGTTGTGCATGAACATCCCAGTAGATCAGCAGTTTCGGAAATAATCAGACCAGCCCGTCAATGATGCCATGTCCAAAGTCACTTCTGATGCACAGGTTAAACTTCACCATATCATCTTGACTACATGCCTAAATGCATTCAATTGCTTCCATGTGACTAACTGATTAGATATTTGCATTAATGCAGTTGAACAGGTATACCCAAATAATTGACTGGTGAGTGTACAGTATACACAGTATATACAGAAATAGGTTTTGATTGTAATCAAAGCAGGACAGAAAATCCAGAAAGTGTATTTTTCTTTTTCTGTGCACGTGGCTCGGTTTATAAAGCCGAGACGTGGAGTGTCCCAGAGCTCATAAAACTAATCAGATCTGCTTTCAAGCTTGAATTTGACTTAATCCAGGTCTTACTGTGGAGAAATCATTTTTTTTGTAGATACCACTGATATCACTCACATGCACTCTTAGTATTGACAAATCATCAGTGCAGATTTTCCCAAATACTAGCACATTGATTACATCATTATAAAAGCATTTTATTTCCCACATCTAATCATACTACTCATAGAGTATGGCAAGGTGGGTTGATGGTAGATTGTTAGAGTATCCTAAGACTATACATTTAACTGCAACTCCATGTACTGTAACTATATGCCCTGAAGTGTTCCTTGGGAAATATTTGGCAACACTCATACCACCCACACCCACCCACACACACACACACACACACACACACATAACCATTGTAGGGCACATAATATCTGTTTAGTCTTGGCCCTACGCTGGTTGGTTCTTATTAATGGACAGGTAAAAGAAAGGGCATATACATTACGCACAGGAACAGATGGAGTACATGGCACTCAAAGCAACCACGTACCTTTGTTGTGATATAACAGTTTCACAACTTATTGGTTTCTAAAGAAAAAAACACAAGCACTGTTTGTATCAAGTCAGTGATCAGTTGTCATCAGCCCTGAGGTGGGGCAATGTCGTGAATAACTCCACATGGAACAGGGTTTGGTTAAATTACCATGATGTGGAACATTAAAGGGATAAAAAAAACCCTGAACAAAAACACAATTCTGGTATATGGGTGTGGGTGCACTTAGAAACCAAATCCAACTGTAAAATAGTTAATAGGACCCAGATCTCATGTAATTAACCATATCCTGATTATGATTCATACCACCCGACTGGGCGTTCACAAGAGGGCAATTTTCCTACAAAAAAATGAATATGCTGAATTAATTTAACAAAATCTGTCAGAAATGTTGGACTCTCGTGAACAGGTCTGTTTTCTTGCTCTCACAACCATAATGATTTGAGGCTGAGTACTACAACCCTAGTGAGGACTGAAGATCTCCTTCATACCCTTGTTCAGTTGTGTGAAAGACATATTGTCTAGTTTAAACAGGTTTGGTGATTGCTCTGCTATAACAAAGCTAGGAATAATTAACTGACAGTATGTAAGAGCAGTTGAAACTGCTCTAAGCAGAGCTGGATCCTGGACATTGAGGCCCCTCAATGTCTCTCCTGGGCTTAAAGCCCATCTAAGAGCTCCTGCCAAATAAGTCCATTACTTTCCCTCGTAAAAAGCGGACGATTGCAGTTGGCATCTCTGTGCACGCAGTCTGGTTTATGAAGCCGAGAAGTGGAGTGTCCCAGAGCTCGTAAAAAAACAATCTGATCTTCTTTAAAGTCTGAATTTGACTTAATCCAGGTCTTACTAAGCAGGAATGTCAATTTTTAATGCGGATACGGCTCATGTTGTCACTGATATACCTTGTATAATAGTGATGCTTGTTGTCACCATGCAACATTACAGCTCTGTTATGACTTAGGAGAGCAAAACACACCTGGCACATTTCTTCCAGATGTGTTTCATTACAATATTTTGACAAAGCTCTGTAGGACGCTGGGTTTTAAAGGGTCAGATTCCTGCTGTTTTTTCAAACACTTTCATGTTGATAGCATCTGGACATAATAACGTGATTATGATTGGTTCCATAGAAAGATGATTTCCAGGTACACTGTTGCAGCAATGCAGAGGCGTTGACGTTTACACTGTAGCTGTAGCATATAATCGTCGAGATACTTTCTGCTTGTTAAGCTACAGCAGTCAGAGTAAACGCAAATTCAATTCATTTCCTGGAAGAAGAGAAAGGTGCTCAACCCTCATCAAGGTGCACTTACTTTCACTTCACTGTGATTAGAATTCCAAGCGATTTTGAAGTAAAAAGCAAACGGATATAACCGTTGGGATACGATAAGTCTAGAATAGCATATGCTGTTTATCATTCGTCCTGTTAACATGCTTTTCTTTCTCCATGTTAGAAAGTATAGTGAGCTCCATTAGCACAGCTAAATATTAATCCAAAGGAAACGTAAGAGATTGTTAGTTTGACGAGGGGACAGACTTTTACATCCAGTCTTAAACAAAACGCAGTGCTTGGCTTTATCCGTAGCGGAAAACTGTGAGCTGCTCTCGATGTATATGACGGTGATGATTCCCAGGCGGTGTATGTTTCAGTATGTGTATGCGTGTGTGAGTGTGTGTGTGTGGACAGATGCAGGACAGCTGGCAGGGGAATGATTCTTTTTTTTTTTTTTTGCCGGCTGAACCCAAATCTGCTCTGCAATGCAAATAAACACCTTTATGCTAATTCGATATCGAAGTTTCTCTCTTTCTCTCTATAGAAAACACACAACGGAGAAGTAACTCGATCAATGCATATCTTCAAAGCAATTAAAAGATGCACAACATAGTTGCAGATATTAAACTGACTTTAAGCAGCTTTAAACGCTTCGACTCAACTCTCATGTTCAACACTTTAGCTTAGTGCCACTATTCAAAGCCTGACACATTTCCAGCCATATAAGTTCAGTAAATATTATAAACTGGTCACTGAGTGCAAATTAAAGACCGTACGCACTCACTCTCTCTCTTTACTTCGCTCTATATGAGTTAGTTTTATAGAAATTCACAGCATGGATTCAGTATATTATAGCTCAATATATATTTTTTCCTCCATTACACACATGTGAGCAATTTGTGCATTTCACATTTGCCAGATTACTCTTATTTACATGTTACATAGTTCTTTGTGGTTTAATTAATCCATTACAAAAACACAACTTTGTTTATAAGCTCAATATTTTTTTAATTCCCACAGATTTTACTCAAATTTTATAAAACAGTCTATTTTAAAAAGCAGCTTTACAAACACCCCCCTGCGCCACTGTGATGATTGTCGCTTGGTGACTCTTGTTAAGTTACTGCAGCTGTTTTATGAAGACGACCTCCAGCTTTATAGCAAAAAAGAAAACCTATCTCTATCTCTTGTATGTTTACCTCTTTTTTTCTTCTTCTTCTTTGGATTCAGGACATTACAGTGTGATACCTATTGACCTGTTTGTAGAGTCAGACAGAAATGTAATCTTTATCAAGTGCTTATAAAAAAGACTCTATAGAGCAAAATATATCACTTGACCAAAACAACAGAGAGCATAGAATTGGTGCAAAATATGACTAGATAATTATATAAAATAATAGGACTAGATAATTATATAATATTATTTTATCAGCTCTAACTTCCACAAGACATTCATTCCTGCACCACTACTGCTCTGTCCTTGGCTCATTTTGCTCCTCATGGCTCAATTCACTCCTCAAATCGATTCTGACTCAAAACCAGTCACGGAAGCACTTTCAGCAAGAAAACATCTGATAACGTTATGTCATCTTAAACAACACTTTGTCTCCTTAGTCATGGCTTCTTTCTCTAACCTATGATGAAGGGCACTACTTGGTGTGTGGAACAAGTGATTGTACACCCTATAGTACATAGCACGTTAGGTTTGCATTTTATGCTATTTTCAACCTCGGAACCCAGAAGTTAGCTGATATTCTAAAGTGGAATAAATGTAAATCTAATACGTTTCCAAAGACTGTCCACCACCTCCATGATTTATTGCTCTCTCCTTTTGGCTAGATAGTACTAGGATGAATTTAAAACTGTCCGTCGCCAGCTCTGCCAGTGGCTGTTAGTTAGTTCTACCAAGGATATGTGTTGGCAGAACAAAATAAAAAATATAATATATTGTTAATAAATGATGTTGTTGAACTATATAAAAGCTACATACTGCAACACCCAAGGTTATGCAGTTGTATTGATTATCAGCATGGCTGTGATGCCTTCAGTACTCAGTAGTCATGGTTAATCCCCCCCCCCCCCCCCATTTTGGCCAGATAGTACTAGGAAGAATTTAAAGCTCCGCCAATCGTGGTCAGTTAGTTTTTCCAGTCACGGAAGGATATGTGTTGGTGGAGCAAAATAACAGGTTAAATAAAGAAACAAATCAGAATCTATTGATAATAAATGGGGTTTGTGGAATTGTTGTATAAAAGCAACAAATATTATTACCTTCAGTACTCAGGCTGCACCCTTCATGCCTACAACCACATCACAGCTGTGCTCATATTCGGCACTCCCTTTCGTGTGTCACTACACTTGAGTTCGTTCAGATGCTTGAGTGTGACTGTAGACTGTGACCTGCCTTAAGCACAGCACAGATAGGAGCTCCCTATGCCAAAGTACATTAAACAGCACCAAACCACAGCATGCTCGAGTACATGCGTGAGATGTAGTCAGATAATGACGGATTTAATCACGAGCTCCTATAACTGCTTTTAGTAGTGCAGTGTTTAGTGTGTTAAATGAAACCCTGGTGTTTGTGTTCTCTTTGATGTTGAGAGAGAGAGAGAGAGAGAGCGAGCACAACAAACAAGTGAGGTGCTCTCTCTCTCTCTGCTTCTAAGTGAATTCGATTGAGAAAAGTGATTCCATATTGAATTGACTCAGGAAGTGAATCAAACAATCTGTTGCGCTTTGTTGCTAACGTGATTGGCAAAACTGAGCCAAAGCACAGAGCTGCAAAACCACTCTTCTAAACATCTAACTAGTTATTTATATAGATATCTAATCAATAATTTCATCTTTCCAAGTGTTGTTTTATCACTTTATTTCAAAGAATTTCTATTCATTTAAATGTTTTTACTGATGAGATTAAAAGCTATGAGA
>JAOVVA010000026.1:1876704-1889881 GCA_028565275.1 Leiocassis micropogon
AATATTTGGCGTGTTTGACACACACGTGCTTCACAACCGGTCACGAGGAAACGTTCCCATAGCGTTTTCACGCAGCAACTCGTTCCCGCTTTTTCAGGGAACAGGGCTCCTTTGAGTCTGGTTCTTTCATAAGGTTTCTTCCTCATGAGTTCTCAGGGAGTTTTTCGAACCACTGTCACCCTTAGCTTGCTCATTGGGGTTGAATTTATCCATTGAAAATTTACTACGGAACTTGTTTTTTCTGTACTTTTCTAAAGCTGTTAATGGAATAACATTGATTTTCTTAAATCCTCAACTAATAGGTCCAGACTTATGTTCCTTGCTCTGCTCAGTATTGCTTTTTAAACAAATATATTGTAGTGGTTGTATAAGGAATTAGACACATACAGATGTTTTATTTTAGAAAAAGAAATTTCAATGGCATGGCTGTAAATGAATAATCAAATAGTAGCATATAAGTGTATTAAGTAAATGATGCCAGTTTTATTTAGCATTATACAACAGTATAGTTTAGACCAATGAAACTGCATTTCATTGGCTCTGTACATGTACTCTGCACAATGACAATAAAGTTAAATCTAATCTAAAAAAATCTAATAAACCAAGCCTTCTGATTGGACGAGAGGCAGACGACGATTGGTCATAATGGATATTGCACCATTGCGATGTTTAACTATATGTATCACTCCACATCCCAGGTATTCTAATCACCGTTATTTACACTAACTCTCGCTCACAGTATGGGTGAATGTAGGTCTGTACAGTTCGCAGTCCTGAGGGGGGAGCAGCTGCCTGCCAAAACAAACATTTAAAACCAGTCACAGAAGCACATTCAGCAAGAAGACACATCTTCAACAAACACTTTGACTCCTTAACAACTGCTTCTAAGTCATTTTAAATGGCCTCTGAACCATCCATGTTCTTTTAATTTATGGCTATAAAGCTAATTAAAGTTAGTTATGCCAGTCATGTATGGATATGTGTTGGCGTAGCAATATAACTGCTTACATAAAGAAATAAATCATAATCTATTCATAATATGCATAATCTATGCATAAATGCAGTTTGTGATATAAAAGCAATATCACGCTCAAGGTCATGCTGTTGTGCTGAATATCAGCACTGCTGCAATGCCTTCGGCACTTGAGGTATACCCTCGTGCTCATGACTACATTAAAGCCATGCTGAAATTCATCACAACGGCACTCCCTTTTGATGCCTTCAGCACTCAGGGTACACCTTCGTGCCCATGACCACAAAGCTCAAAAGCTCAAAGCTGTGCTGATATTCATCACAACAGCATTCCCTCCCACAGATACACAATTATTGCTCATTCCTTCAGTATCACACAAGAGCTTTAAACTGGCATTTTCAAGCTAATCTTGTGCCATCTATTTTCTTCTGCAAACACAAGCTCACATACAGTATAACCCTGATTAGCTAGCATCATTCTGATTGACAGGAAAGCTAGAGTAACACCATCCCTCCTACTCGGACAGCACAGTCCTTATGCAAGGGTGCATAACTCTTCACTCATGAATAAATTCAGCTTAGTGTCTGATGCCTAGCACCTGGTTTAATTTAGCGCTTCAGAGGGAAAAAAAAGTGTCACACATTTTCAGAAAGAGTGAAATGAACATTACAGTATGTCCTGTTTCCCTGCAAGGTCAAGAAGTGCTTCGGTCATTAGCGCGTGAGCAACTTTCCCCATTTGCACCGAGGTGCTAGAATATGCTGTTAGCATAGCCGCTAGCAAAGGACAGCCGCTACGTGCCTAATGAACCAACAGAAGAGAGGAATGGGAAGAAAATGAGATTTACACTCCAACACACACAGACACGCACAGATACCATTACGCACTGCTCATTCAGGCTATTCATGCAACTCTGAATTATACTTTCTCACTCAAACATTTTCTTTTCCTCAACATTTATTACTGTTGGCAGCAGAGTGCAAACAATTAATAGGGAATTTAAATAAATCGATACTACCATTTATACCACAGTGCTTAGTTCTGATTCATCAGAAGGTTAATTACCTGGGTAATGAATTTACAGTAATGCATTTCCACTAACAGTACAAGCTGTGATCTTTTTGTAAGTGTGCTTCTCTCTCTCTCTCTCTCTCTCTCGCTTTCTCTCTCTAATTAACTTGGTGAGGTAGTAACCTGTTTATAGCTGCTACAAATGAAGTAATCCCAGGGAATAAATTGTTCCACATCATTAAATGCAACTAAAATTGGATAAAATGTTTGATGTGTTGACCATTGGGAAGGTAGATTGTTAAAAAAGATTAGAGATGTGCTGATACAAGTGGCTCCACTTCATCACATACAGTAACCTGTCAATTTAATACAGTTGAATATTTATACAGTTTATATTGTAATAAACTGTATTGTCCATAGTGTTTATCATGTGCAGGGAGCCTGGAGCCTATCCCAGGGAACTCAGGGCACAAGACAGACATATTAGATGGCCGTCAACATATCCATTATATTTACATTCATGGCATTTGGCAAACCCTTTTTCAGAACAACTTATATTTTACATCTGAGCAATTGAGGGTTAAGGGCCTTGCTCAAGGGGCCAAAATGGGCAACATGATGAAAGTGGGGTTTAAACCTGAGACCTTCCGGATCATAGTCCAATGCCTTAACCACTGAGTTACCCCTGTCCTCATCACAGGGTACAAGCACACACTCGCATGCTCAATTATACGCTATGGACAATTTTGAAAAACCACTCAGCCTACAAAACAGAGTACCCAAAGAGAACCTACAAAGCACTCACAGACCTGGGGTAAAATTTGAGGCCTTAACCTGGAGGTAAGGCACACCTTGCTGACCACTGAGCCACCATCTCATAAATTTGCATAATTTAGGTCTTGGTTAAAGCACTGGTTTAATATTTTCCATTATTTAATTCTCATTCTACACCTCAGTACTTCATCTGATACTAGTAATAAATCAGCTGTATTAAAACACAAGAAACTACAGATGTTCAATAACTTTGATCGGCAGTCTATAATTATAGCGATAATTAACAAAGCCGTGTGCACTAATCAATAGGATAGATAAAGACTTGCTACTCCACAGACAGTTTTTTTTTTTTTACAGGGTTACATGAAAAACCTCTAGATGGCATCATTAGCTCCCAGATCACAGCAGTCACACCGATCGTGTTACATTCTATCCCAGATCATGATATTACGATTCGCAGGGCGCTTTGAATCTTTTAGAATGTTTAACGAATTTTACAGGAGACTGTGTAAATATTAATGCGGCACTGAAGGTTGTCTTAAAATAATAATCATTAATATGTGTTGTATCTATAAGTAATGAAGATGAAATTATTAGTTTGGTCAAGGACAGAGCAGTGCTGTGTTTAAGGAGGCAACAATAAATAAATAAATAATTCAGTTTAATTGTCTTTTGCATACTCAGAATTGCAGGTAAGTAAAGATCAAATAACTAGTTAAAAACATTTTTTTGTGTTCAAGGCAAATAATCAATTCTGTACAATTGAGTAAGCACTTGTTTTTTTTACATAAATAGGAAAAAATGCAAGAAAAATAATCTTCTCATGATGAATAGAGAGCAGAGTTATTGTAACAACTCATTTCTTGCTTTTTAACACCACATTCTATTATGTTATATTCCACTTACTGTATATATTTTTAAATAATAAATTATGCTTACATCTATTCATAAACAGTTTCATTTAATTTTGTGGAATATCCAAAAAAACCCACTAAGTTCTTGTTATAACTTACATTCTAGCAATTATTCGCTTTTATTTGTTCCAAAAAAAAACACAATCTCCGACTTCATGACTTTCTTATTCTACAAAGTGCTGATATTATTATTATTATTATTATTATTGTTGTTGTTTCTATTTGTAAAAATCATAACAATTATAACCTGGGCATTATTATTCTTGGGCACTATGTACTCTGTGTTCTTATTGATGATGTTTGATTGTTGATGTGTGTTTTTATTGATGAACAATTCATAAAATGAGCACATTTACATACACCTCTGCTTTTTCCTCACAGCCAGCACAATTGCTGTTACAGAAAATTAATCTAGACCCTCTGATAATCCTGTTTACGAATTGCACAACACTGTCTATGAATTAAATTAGCAAATACTTACCTTTTTTTTTTTTTTTAAACCTGTGGATTTTTGTGGAAAGAATTTATGTATTAAGACATCGTTCGTAACATCCCCATGTATGTAATCAGGTAAAAAAAAATTGATATTTACATGAAAAAATGTTTAAGTAAACTAATGATAAACTCATCATTTCTGTGGCAGTTACTTAAGGGCTTGGCCTTTAACTAAAGCCAATAAGTCTAAGACTGTGGCAGGAACTCTGAGTACCTGGAGGAAACCCATTAAGCACAGAGAACATGCAAACTTCATGCACACAAACCGGAGGTGGACATCAAACTATGATACTAAGATAAACCAGACTCAAGAGGGAAGCCATCCTCATTTGGGCCAAAACAGATAGCAGAAATAGTTCTTCAGTTATATTGTGTGTTAGGCAGCTGGAAGTTCAATATAACAGAAGATGTAATTAAATTAATATGGAGTGTCCAGTTTCGTCATTGGAGGCTCAGGTAAAAAAAAAAAAAAACTGTAGGAACTGTAGGTATTGAGCGACTGTAATCGTAAGTACTCAGAGAACAGCTGTCTGCATCACGTGGTAAACTGGAACCGTCCCCAGTCACCCTAAGCCGACCACACGGGGCTTCCATGCCACAAAATCTCCGACCAGAAGTGGGGCACCGGGATGAGTCAGACAGGTTAGGAGGGCAGAGGGGGTCTGGATCACTTGGACAAACTTTGTGTGAAGTGGGGAACGCATGTGAGATGGTAGAAAAGCATGCGGAGGCACTGGATCTGACAGAAACTTGGCAGAAAAAAATGAAAGCAAAGTTTTACTCGTTGTAAAAATTAAGTTTTATTATCCTGTCAGGATGTCAGGGTTAACCAGATCTACATCTCTTTTTGACTAAAACTGACTTTGAGAGAGACAAAGTCTCTTAGCAGAAGAGAGACAGGGAGAGGGAGAGAAGAGAGATAACAGCCTTTAAAAAACTGATAAATATCATTTTGTGGCCCTCGCGGGTTTTTTTTTTGGATGACATTTTGATCCGTTTGGCTTTCCATAACAGCGCTAGTTTTACCCGATTGGCGCGCCACAGCTCCTCTCTCCTCAGATGATGCTGAGGCAGGTTTGCTCGCGCTCAGAGTCTGACTCGGTTTCATCCGCGCGCGCAAGTCACTGAGACGATCACCGTGGAAACGGTTGCTAAAGATTACTCCGTGTCGCAAAAGGATGGAGCGGTTTTAGCGCCATTTCATGTCACTTGTGTATTTTGGTTGTTATTGTTGTTGTTGTTGTTGTTGGATTAAGACCGGACCGCGCGCGCGCTCGGTCCCTGAGGCGCGCGGGATGCTCGGCGTGTCTGCGCCGTTAAACAAACTTTCTGTCTGAAGTGGGGGACGCGCGCGCGAGACGGCGGAGGAGCGCGCGGAGGCGCTGGATCTGACGGGAATCTTGGCGGGAAAAAATAAATAAATAAATAGAGCAAGAAAGTTTTACCTCAGAGCTAAATGAAGTTTTATTATCCTGTCAGGGTTCACCAGATTTTCGTCGCTTTGACTGAAACTGACTTTGATTTTAAAGCCTTAAAATTGTTATTTAATTAAAATTATTCTTTTTAAAGTTATTTTTAAAGTACTGATGAATGTAGTTTATTCATGTTTTCATGTTGTTACAGAACCAGGTAAGAGTCCAAATCTGTGAAGAAGAAAAAGACAGGTCTTTTAGACAAGAATGATGACAGGAACAGTTTATAAAGCATGGGATTAGATGTGCTTTTGGGAAAACCCACGCTTTCAGGATTAATATCAGGATGATCCTCAGCACGTGAACGTTCAAAGCAGAGGCAAAGCGATATCCGCTTAACTAATGTTAAATCCATTTTGAAGGGAAAAAAAAAAAACAATGTCTTGGGAACGTGTCTCGAGTTCCGCTCACCACGTTTCTCCTTCAGGGAATCATATTTCATGTCTAAAATATCAGTCTGACTGACTCCATGAAGAAAATGCTCCATCTTGCTCTAAATGATGCATGGATCTTCTCGACCGAAGCTGAAGGTTGGTTAACGTCACGTGCGCTCGAACAGGTGCGCCGCCTCTGTCGCTGCTTCCCCTCAACTTTCTTTGCACTTTCAAAGAATTTCACACATCGCTTCATGCAATTTCCATCACCTTTGTTACTCTGTCACTTCTCGACTGCAAACAGGATATGGCACCTTGCAGGTTTATTTCACGCATGAGCTCATATTTTGTTGCTTTATCCTTTTCATTATTTTCAAAAAAAAAAACATTTGATCAAAAGGAAGGGGAAATCACTAATGATGTGTCAAACTAAATCATAAAAAGTACTTTACGTATTCCAGCACAACAGATAATAATTCATCACAGGGATATTTGCTGTACATTTGTCCATGTGTCAAAGTGTTACAAACAGAATAATTAAAATTAAATTACCTCAGGATTCAGAATAATGCATGTGGATCATCTTACTAACACAACACGTAATCTGTTTTTTGGCTAATCTGTGTGTGTGTGTGTGTGTGTGTGTATCTGCTCACAGCGGCCCATACGCTGCCGCTATGCTCTAGCGCCAATATGAGAGTCTTCGTGGCGCGTTGAGCTTCTCCGTGCCAGTCCACATGCAGGCCAAGAAGCGCTACGTGCTAGCGTTGGCGGCAGCTTGCGCCATGCTGCTCGCCTACATCTGCACTCTACACACCACCGAGCTCCAGACGCGCAGCGCAGAGCCGCACTTTCACGCCCTTCTTCAAAATACCCAGCACCCATACGTGTATCTGGAGGAAGCGGAACCAGAGGAGTACGGACCGCTGGTGCTTCTGCGGCGCGAGATCCAAAGCAACATGTACAAGAGCCGGCGTTGTCGCATGGACACATGCTTTGACTTCGGCCGGTGCCAGGGTGCCTTCCGTGTCTACTTGTACCCACCAGGTACAAGCACAGTCACAGGAATTTCCGAAAATTACCGGAAAGTCCTGGCAGCCATCGAGGACTCGCAGTTCTTTACCAGCGATCCAAGTGAGGCGTGCCTTTTTGTGCTCAGTGTAGACACGCTGGACCGAGACAAGCTCTCGCCTCAATATGTGCAGGATGTTAGAACTCAGATCCAGAACCTTCCACTGTGGAACGATGGCAGGAACCACCTGATCTTTAACCTGTACTCTGGGACGTGGCCTGACTATGCTGAGGATTTGGGATTTGATGTAGGGCAGGCCATGTTGGCCAAGGCCAGCATTGACGTGCAGAACTTCAGGCGCCATTTTGACGTTTCAATACCTCTTTTTTCCAAAGACCACCCCCAGAAAGGAGGGGAAAAAGGTTATTTGACATCCAACAATGTCCCACCTGCAAGGAAATACCTTCTGGTGTTCAAGGGGAAGAGGTACCTTACTGGAATTGGTTCAGAAACCAGGAACGCTTTGTATCACATACATAATGGGGAAGATATGATTTTGTTGACCACCTGCAAGCACGGGAAAGACTGGGAGAAGCACAAAGACGCCAGGTGTGACCAGGACAATGAAGAATACTCAAAGTAAGTCTATTACTTTTAACACCTTGCTTCTGGTCCAAGCCTAGGTCGATGCGGTTTCGATACCCGGGTGTCACACCACATGCCGAATAAATGTTTGCAGTACTTGTCTTGACAAATCTGAAGCAGCTGTTTAGTAAAATGAAATGAATCCTGTGCTGTCATGGAGAAAAAAGACCTTGCGTGGTAATGAATGTTGCATCACAGAAAGTGATGAGGGGCAGGGAACCTTAAGGTGGAACATGCGATCAGCGAATTATATGTATGTGGTGGTAACAAGGAATGCATCAATTTAGGCAACATATGTACCTCTCGTTCAATTTCGCCATTTTTTGTGAGGCTCTTTTAGTTCTTTCTGTCCTTGGGTGACTGGGTGAGATCGCTTCAACATTGTGTATCAGGATTAAAGCTGAATTGAGACACATTGCTCTAGTTGCACCTTACAAAGCACATTTTCTCAAACATACATACAGTCGGCACTAAACAACTAGTACCATAATCTATCTCAGTAATCCATTGCAGATGATTGGAATGGTACAGTACGTTCACTTTTCCTGCCCCAAGGGAAGAGTTGGTCGTCATTGTCCTGGGCCCTTCAAATTGCATGTTTCTCATTTGTGCTTTGTTACAGAGTGTGTATTTCAACATCATTGACTTCTTTTACATTATAGGAAAAGCACTTTCCCAACCAGAGAGAATGCACCCCACCAAAAAAAAAAAAAAAAAAACGAGACCTGTGTTATAGATGAAAAAGGTATAAAACGTACTGTAAGCACATGAATTCATACTGATTATCCTGTAATCTTGTGTGGAAACAAAATTTTACCCTTATTTTTCCCTTAATAGTTGTTTAGATCATCAAGCTTCCTAAAGGAGTTCTATCTGAAACCCTTTGTGACTAGCTACCAAAAAAAAGGTAGTCTATTGGAAAAAGGAAAGAGCTGAAGCGTGCTATCATTAAGCAGGAACAACAACCAATGTTCTTGATCAGTTCCCTAAGGAGTGTTAGTGCAAGGAAAACTGTTGCCGCTAGTTCTGGATCCATCCTGAGGTGAATTTGTGCTGTGCTCCAAACACAGACAGTTTACTTTAAGGTTTATGCACATAATGTCTGGTTAATGCCTTGTTATGAGTGCATCTCTATGTTGTGTTATCGAAATACCTGTTCTTGTCAAAGGAGCCTAAATGCGATTACCTTACCTCCCGGGTTCCTGGTGTGCTGATGTGCAGATACCAGATATATCTTATTACTGTTTTATTCATGAGGGGCAGGGAAATCTGTTGTAGTTACTGTAAGCCAAGATTCGCCTCACAATACCTATTTAAGCATCACAAGATATTAAAAAGAGAGTTTACTGCATATTTGTTACCCGTACTTCTTGTGACCTGTTTAACCTGAACCCCATTCCCAACAAAACACTTTTGCCAGTGTATATCACTATGAATTGTGTATACATAGCCTGGTATAACTTATCTCTCCCTGTGAACATTTCCACATTTTGTAGTGTCACAACTCACACAAGTGACAGGGCATTGGACTTCTGCGCAGAAGGTGACCTGCTTGGACCCCAACACCAACAGTATGTCATTCTTGGGCTCTTGAGCAAGGCCCTAAAACCTCAACTGCTTAGAGATATAATGACATAAATATGAACTCAAGTATGTGCAATTCAACTGTCACATAATCTTAATATAGTGTAAAGTCACCTTTGTCAGAGAAAACACCTAAAAGGAAGCATCAGGATGGAGTTTTAAAGAATTATGGTACAAATGGAACCTTCCACCTAGAAGGTTTAAAGGTTTAGGGTTAGAGTGGTGAAGATGGGGTTAGTTAGTAAGGAGGAGTTAGTATTACTGTAGATAGATAGATAGATAGATAGATAGATAGATAGATAGATAGATAGATAGATAGATAGGATAAAAGGGGAACTGCAAGATTTTTCCACCACAGATGCAAACATAGATGAATAAAAAAATATATCAATTTTGAAGTTTCAATGTGGTGATTAATGATTTGCCACACAAGAGAATTGCAAGACATAACTGAATCAATCCCACTTCAACACACATTCTATTAGTCAGAGTTGACCCAAAAGAAACTGGAGAGAGCTGCAGCTTTGCAGGATAACCAGATCCTTGGCAGTCCAGAACGCTAGGTTTTATGGAATTACCCTACGACATGATGATTGCCAAAAGTCTTGGAAAGTACGTGGAAAAAATTACTCTAGTCTGATGAACTTTTTGGCATTGACACAAATCGCTTGGCCGTTCCTGCAGTGAAGTGGGGTGGTGGTGGTGGCATATTGTTTTGAGAGGCTCTCTGTTTAATGACCCTACTCTAGGCTGCTCTAGGAATGTGCTACATTCATGCATAACGCATGTAAAACATATATATATATGCAAAAAAAACGTAAAATGTTTTATGTGCAAAAAAAACAAACAAAACATTTTTGCTTGAACAAAAAGTTCTGAAATGTGTGAACTGATTGATCGATGCTCTTAGACAATGGACTAATAGAGTCATCATCATGTGATCATTTCAATTAAGACATTAAGAGTTTTCTTGCTCCGTGCCCTGGACAATAAAACACATAAATAACCCTCGTTTTGTATTAGAGGGCTATAAGCGTGCCCTAATAGGGGAATACTCATCTGTAGTTTAAGTGGAGTAATATATGATCCGCTTGGCTGCAAATTAAAGCCTGAGGTCTTGGCTAGCATGCACTTACAGTTTAAATAAATTGGAAAGGATTTCAAAGTGGCGGTGCGGTCAATAATTGGCGCTCTGTTAAATTAAGTAGGAGCTCAGAGCCAGAGGAAGAGAGCATTCCTTAAACACACACACACATAGACACACACACACCCCATTCCCGCTGTGCCGGGGTAGATTAAAAATGAGCCTGGCATAATTCTGCTACGACAGCCCAGACTGGGCATGGCACACACACACACACACACACACTCTCTCTCTCTTTCTCCCTCCCTCACTCACACACAGTCGATGCTTGATTTCATTATCGAGCGACTCCGAGTCAATGAGAGGCCCGATTCAGAATGCTGTCAGATGTCTTTGTCGGTTTCCTGTTCATTTGCGCCTGCGGGAGAAGGAAGGAGAGACGGATGGAAGGATGAAGGAAGGAGACAGAAAAGGGAACCCTGCTGATAAGATGTATCGGCTGACTCTAAATTAGAGACGTTCACGACCTGCAGATTCATCACAGAGCGAGAGAGAGGGAGAGGGAGGCACATGCAGAGAAAGAGGAAGAGAGATGAAGGGATGGAGAGCGATGTTGTAATAGAGGTATGGTATGACAAAATGCAAGAAGTAGAAGCAGGTGAGAAAGTGCATTAATTAGTTTGTGATTAATGGAATGTATGTTTTTTTTTCAGTTTAGGGTCAGTTCATTTAAAGATATAAGACTGAAACAGATAAATGGTTATTATTATGTTCATGTTAGAGCAATCTTCAGAAACGTATAATAGTAAATAGTTTTTTTTTTTTTTTCATTTCTACTGTATGTATTCAGGAATTATTTTAAAAAATTGCACCGAGTTCTCCCAAAGCTCTCAGGTATTTAACAAATAAAGCCCTCTGCATCAAGCTGTTATAGGAAAAATACATAACAATGGGGCAGTGTGATTAAGCAGCGTTAACATTACTGCCCCAAGGTGTTTCATTTCTTTTACACCACAGTGGTTTCCTAAAGACTTTCCCATGGTGGAAAAATTCTCGACTGTTACAAAGCACTGATGCTCCTTCAGAGGGAGAGAAAAAAGCACTACAGCACTTATCCTGTACATGGTTACACGAGGCCTAGAGTCCATGCAACTAAACTCTAGTCAGAGACTAGACTAGAGTACTAGTCAGGGTTTATCCAGTTTATCACAGGGCACAAACATGTACACACTTACTCACTGGATGCACACACTCACTCCCGGAAAATGTCTTTGGACAGTGGGATGAAACCTGAGTGCTCAGAGAAAACCCAACAACTACAGGGAGAACATGCAAACTCCAAACACAAGGACCCAAGATGGAGGACGGAGGAAAAAACACCATCTGAATGGAAATAAAGTCACAAAAAAAAGCCTGTAAGTTAAGTAAGTTACCCCAGGACTCCATCTAAACTTAATTCTTTGCATTTAGGGATTTAAAATAGATTCATCCTGAGATTTTTTTTTTTGTCATGCAGATCTGGCAACCCTTCTCATAATGCTTACATCATAAGGAACACTGGACATTAATTTTGGTAATTGTAATTGGCAAATTAGTAATTGAACAAATCAGACAGGACTTTGTTTCATTTTTCTAAATGTTAATAAAGCTACAGTCAACCCCAGTACAGCCAGTACAGTTCAATTCTAGTACACTTTTATACCAAGTGCCCTAATCTGCGCAAACCCATTTTTAAACCCATTTAAATGTCATTTTATAAGCTGCCCTTTTGAACCTCTTTCTTCCTTTTTGAAAGCCATTTTCCACCGTGCCACATCAGACTTTGACCCACAGTTTGCACCTGTACAAAAGTAATTCCATCCCAGCAAATGTGTGTATTATAATCCCTTCATGGATGTGTACGCTCGATTATATCATCTCATCGCAGGTACGATTATGGTAAACAAAAACACACAGTTTACGTTGGCTTTTTCAGAGTAAAAGGGACGGAGAGTAGGGTTGGTAACGGAGCAACAGTTGAGCAGCAGAGAGAGACGTGAGGGAGTGTGTGACAGGATGAGATTGGAACAGGCCCACCTGCTGTGATGTGTTCAGTAACAGTGTAAGGTGTCAGTGGGAGTCACACTTTAAACCGCCGTAATGAGGAGCCATGAGGAGAAACACCACCTTCACTCTGCCACAGTGTGTTTACTGGCCTGGAAATAATGGTCTTCAGTCGAGTTTGGATCTGTCATCGGCGATATATTCCGTCATACTAGTTTCTAATTTGGTCTATGTTTACAGTTGTAGCGTATATAGTAGAGGATAAAACACAGTTCTCGATACATGTCGAATAGTCATTCAGCATTCTCCTCAGGCCTAGACAGCCTGGGGTGTGTTTGTCTTTCTTTCTTTCCTTTTTCTTTTCTTTATCGCTGAGATGAAGCCTGTCCCATCTGGAAGGTATCAGTAGACAGCTGTCGGCTATGGATCCTTATTTTGGTAGAATTTGTAGGCAGGCTCAAACGATCACACAAGTCTGTTCGCTAGACAACAGGTGAAAAGGCTCGAAAAAAAGTAAACAAAACTCTCACTTGCTCATTCTATATACCATTTATCCTGTACAGGGTACAGGAGGGGGGTACAGGAGACCAGGAGGCTATCATAGGGGACTCAGGGCACTAGGCAGTGTACATCCTGGGTCACAGGGTACAAGCACACCACTGGAAATTTGGAGTCACTCACTCACCTTCTATACCGCTTAATCCTGTATTCAGGGTCACGGGGACCTGGAGTCTATCCCAGGAGACTTAGGGCACGAGGCGGGGTACACCCTGGACAGGGTGCCAATCCATCGCAG
>JAOVVA010000026.1:1889981-1900073 GCA_028565275.1 Leiocassis micropogon
AACTTTTGCAAAACTATAAAGAAACGAAATCAAAATGACGAACAAGTGAAGGTTCTTTCCTCCACGGTTGTTACTATAGAAACGATGCGGTGTCGGAGCGAGCGCATGAATGTAACCCTGTGATGTGGAGCTGCGCCGCTGTCAGAGCTGCTGTTACAGAACATGAACCAACACGGAGGTACAGAAAGCTCGACTCTTCTCTCGCCGCTCCGTCTGTCTCATGCGCTTCCTTCTCTCTCGGCTTGGACTCGAGCCACGGCTCACAGCGAGGTGAAGTTTGGAGAGCGCTGCAGAGGAGGAGCGGCGGGCATCAGAACCGACGAGCGGGATTACGAGTCCTCTCGCTCCGCTTCACTTCGAGGCATGCGTTTCGCTTTTTCTTCCTTTTTTCATTTCCCCCTCATTCTGTTTCTTTCTCTCTGTCCCTCATTCATGCACTCCGTGGGCAGTTGTGAGGCTGTCAGGACGGCGAGCTGGAGGGCTGTGGGTAATGAGAGGAGATGACAGGAGAGATGTTTGGAAAGAGAGACAGTGAGTGTGAGACACAGAGAGAGAGAGAGAGAGAGAGAGAGAGAGAGAGAGCATGATGTAGGGTGAAGGTGTTGCAGCTTAACTGCTCAGTGTCAGATATTTGGCCTGAAGTTTACAACCTCAGTCTAGACTCTCTCTCTCTCTCTCTCTCTCTCTTGCTCTAGCTCTCTCCTTTGTTCTTTCTTATCTGTCTTTTTCTTGACATCTTCATCTTTTTCCCATCTAGCTCTCCCCTGGTTTCTCTCTTGTACTGTATGTACACTCCTACACTCATTCCCTCCCACACAGAACTTCAAGAAACAAGAAGAGCTACAAGGATTGAAGAAGGTTTATTCAACTACAGCAGCTACAATTAAATAGCACAGCAGGATACAGAAGATTGCAGTCTTATTTTTATATTGTTGAAATATAAGGTTTTGAAACTGCTGAGTTCTGATTTTAATATTGCTTAAACTTGACAGATTGCTAGTTTCTAAAAACCTGGCGTCCCCGCCTCACAGCTGAAGCATCCCGAGCTCAGGTCTTCATCTGCGTGTTGCAAGTTTCTTGTTCTTCTCCTGTGCTAGAGGTTCTTCAAGTTCAGTGCTACAGTATACACATCTGGGACCCAAAAGGTAAACGTAGAGATACCCTTGGTCAAATATTACTCAAGTAAAAGTACAAGTCCACCATTTACATTTGTAATTGAGTAAAAGTCCAAAACTACTCACCTTCAAATCGTTTCAAAACGATTGCTCTGCAACCGTCTTCACTTTTCTGATTTCTAACAGCTGCTACATAATTAGGGAAGGCAAATCGTGCAATTACGCGTAACAGCCGGCAGCTGGCGATATTACAGCTTCAAATACTGTGCGTCACTGTGGCCGAGTAACGCAATCCCACGCAGGAATCTAAAGACATAAATGAAGTAGAACGTACAGTTATTTGCTGTAGAATGTAGTGGAGTGAAAGTAAAAAGTATCAATTGGACTAATGGCGGCAGGGCGCAATAGTGGTTAGCACCGTGGCCTTGCACCTCCAGGGTCCGGGTTCGATTCCCACCTTAAGTCTGTGTGCATGTTCTCCCCGTGCTTGGTGGGTTTCCTTTGGGTTCCTTCCTCCCACAGGTCAAAGACATGCAGGTTAGGTTAATTAGCGTTCCCAAATTGCCCGTTGTGAATGCACAAGTGAATGTTGGCTGGAGGTCCTACCATTAAAAATGGCAATACAATGTTACAACCTAGTTGTATTACAGATGTATGGATGGAATAGATCTAATAATACAACTCAAGTAAAGTACAGATATGTGAAATATGTGCTTAAACGTATTTAGTTACCTTCCACCTCTGTCCAGTTTCTGCCCCATGTGTCCTACACATGATCCACATCTACAGTATGAAGTATTCTTCCAACGTGCATCAAGTTCTGCTAGACTCCAGGGATGTATGCCAACCATGCTAGACTGGTATGCCAACCATGATTCAAAACTCTGTAGCGACGCCCAAGGTAGCCGTGTCAATCAAGTGCTCTGGGGGTGGGGACTGTGTTTGGGTGCTCAAGGGTGAAATTTGTGGTGTAAATTAATGGTGGTGGTGTGGCAAGTCCTTCTATAATGATAACAAATATGGGCAGGTCAATAGTTAGTCATGTTGTAATGACATTTTATTGCTTTCTGGGCTAAAGTGATTCTTGATCTGTGGGCGCGTTTATATTTAGTTTTCATAAACACTGCTAACAGTTACGACTTTGCAATTTCACTTAATGTAGATTCCTACTGTATGACTGGCCACGCCAGCTACGAAAAGCAACACACAAGGAAATTTGCAGGAATGTCAGTTAACTTAAAAGCCCCGCCCACTTTATTCGTTTGACAGCTCTAAATGATAAGGGATAAGATTATAAAATTATATAGTTATCTATCTATCTATCCATCTATCCATCTATCTATCTATATATACAGTAGATTATAAAAAAAATGTTTAATTTGTGTTCGCATTAAAGTTTTGGCACCCATCATTCAATGCAATTGCAAAGACGTTTTTGTTTAAATTCTAATTACATCCCTAATTGTGTGTGTGAAATAATTTTAAATGTGAAATAGTGTCATGTTTCCCATAATATTGGGTAAAAAAAGTTCTGACATGACAAGTACGACAGCATGCTGCCTTACTTTGCTACATTGCTATTTTTGATGTTTCTGAAAAAGCCGCTTGGTTTTTGTCAGAAAGATCTAGAGGTCATGTGATAGCGAGTTCATGAAGCGGAGCGGTGAACTCGCGTCACCTTCTTCTGCAGTGACTTTGCAGTCGTATCGAGGAGACATTTTTTATTCAGTTAGATTTTTTTTCAGCTGTGTGTGTGTGTGTGTGTGTTTATGTGTGTGTGTGTTACCTCATCAGTATTAATGTGTCTTTAAATGCTCGGGACGGCCCAGCCGATGAAGTCCAGCCATTTCACATTCGTCACAAAAATAAATAGCTGTCACAGAGGGCATTGCCACGTATCGATCCTGACTGTGTATGTGTCTATGTGTATGTGTGTTTGTGTTTACTTGTGTGTGTCTTTATTGATTGTTGCGGTTGCCTTCCAAGTGAGGTAGGTTGAAGGAAGGAATGAAAATGCCAGAAGATAGAGGAAGACGGAATGACCACGAGGATTCGATCAGAGATGAGACGGAAGAGGTGTCAAAACCATGAGGCTCCAATATGAAGTGCCGTCTCTGATGTTCGGGGAAATCGCTGTGGAATGAGAAAAGGCTGTAAAGCTGCTGCAAGCAAGATAGCTTTCGCCCACCGAACCTCTGTTTAACCACATATTCTTTTCTGTAGCTCAAAAATCTGTTAGAAATCCATTCACACACAGAGCTGGCCTGTATAAGATACCTACCTTATTGCGGAGATGGTTTCTGATTGGTTGATTTGAATAGACTGTACTAGAACTTGCTAATTAGCTCAGCCCTGAAACCCTAACCCACTATTATTGTCAGTATATATCTCTAGCATGCATTATAGTCATAGCAATCAAGATGCATAGTACGTTTTTCCAAAAATGTGTAGCAAGGGGGTGGCACGGTGGCTTAGTAGTTAGCAATGTCCCCTTGCACCAAAAGGATCTGGGTTCGATAGATTAGAGTGTCTAAGGGTTAGAGTGTACCCTTCCTAAGTTTCTGGAAAAGGCTCCAGGCCCCGGGTGACCCTGTATACAGAATTAAGCGGTATAGAGTGTTAGGTAGTGAGTGAGAGTAGCAAGGACAGTGGTGGCTTAGGTAGCTAAGGTTCTAGGTTGTTGATCTGCGAATCTGGGTTCGAGCCCTACTGTTGGTGAGCTGCCACACCCCATGGCACCCAGCCACTACATGCAGTTCCGGTCCCAAGCCTGATTTGAAAATGAGGGGGCCTGTGTAAGGAAGGGCATCAGGTGTAAAAGCTGTTCCACAAGTGCGCCCGCTTTTTTGGGTTATTAAGGTGTGTAGTAAATCTGTGCTCGGATATATAAATATGGATTAACGTGTATGGATTAACGAGTTCTAGCATAACTCCTGACACAAACTATTCACAAACCATTTGTTCAGTTATTTATGTTGGCTAAAAATGTTGTGTAATTAAAGGTTAAATTAACCTAATATTTATTTATTTAGCTTGTGGTGCTGGTTTTACGGTACATCCTATTCTTTCACTGGCATTCAAAAATCCAGTTTCTATGAAGATGCAAATTGGAAAATAACCTTAAAACTAAACGATCCCATTTTTCTTTTTTTCTTTTTTTAAAAAGCTGCGTTATATTAGACTCCACCAAATATTGCACAGGCTGAGTTCACATGAAACATGATTGGCTCCTATACACTGATTTACGATGTCATAGAAATCTGAAGTTATTTTCAGATAGTTATTTTTGTTAACTTCTATGAGTTATAAATAAATGACAATATTTGTACTTTTACTAAAAATCAAGGCGACAACTCAGAGGTTAGCATATTTAATTTTTTATAAATGTATTCATATAACTACAACTTGCCAGAATTTTTGTACATTTTGCACTGGAATTGGATAAAGCAGTGTTTTTGCTGATTAAAACTGTTTCTTTACTGACTTTTAATTGTTTATCGATGCATAATTCATGTTAGCGCTTGCTAAGTTAACACTAACACGTAGTTTGTCATATCTTGGTCTGTTTGATAATTAATGGCTATATTGGCATAATTGTGTTATGACTCAAATCATACCGTCTAACGTGGGAAAAAAATAAACCATGTCTGGAAACCTTGTATCGAAATGCGTCATATTGTCTGTATCGTGAGTTCCAAGTTATATAAAAAGTTATAAACAGCAGGTGAAAAGTGCTTAGTCTAGAGATGTGTTTATAGGCTGCCAGTCTTCTCACTGAGGTTTTCTGAATAGTTAATGCGGTTACGCCATGAACAGTGAATAAATTCCTAACAAGAGGATTGTATCGGACAGTTTCCAACCAAATCTACTTTTTGAATATTATATGATGTTGACTAACATGCAATATCTTGGTAGTGAACCAATGACCCAACTTGTCCAAGAGGGATCATCCCTAGACTAGTGAGTTATAGAGTAGATAGTCGTTCTTTTGTACATCTTCAGTGTTTTTCTGGTCTGAGTCAGGGTAGATGTGCAGAAATCTCAAAAACATGAGATATGATTTAGCTCATCACAGGCCACAATTCACAGATATATATTAAAACCTGTGGGCAAATACCACAAGTCAAGTCATGTGTGCATGGTTTAATTCAGGTGGAAGAAACCTGAGAACTCAGAGGAAGCCCAGGAAGATCTCCATACAGCAACCCAAACTCAACACTATCTGTCTCTTTGGTCATTTAAAAATCTTTCAGTCTTCCACTCGCTCTAATGTGTTCACCTTACATACTGTATCACCTGTCACTACGTTGGCGAAGACGTTGAGAAATTGGTGCGAACCGCTTTGTAAATCATGACTACCCCGCGGCGCTAATACACCCTGCCAAAGTATACACCATGTTTAAAAACCCGAAGAGAGGCCATGCTACAGTGAGTACACACGCCGTATACTGTAGATGTACCTAATAAACTGGCAACGCAGTGCGGTTAGTGTGTATCACGGAGCTGATGCTCGAACGCTCCTGTCGGACTCCAGTTTTAACCTCCATTTGTCTTCCCATGGCAGCACTGCCAGCTCTGATGGATTGGCTTTCAGTGTTTGTTCACATTTCCTTCTTTAGTTTATCCGCCTGCTCGTGCTCACGCCGAGAGAGCAACAACCGAATCAATAGCCCACTCGACAAGCGGGTCCGCATTCATATCAACACACACACACACAAAATATACTGTTACATTGATGACATCGATCCAGACGGATTTATGCGCCTGAGAGGTGGAACCCTGCTTGTTTTAGTGAAAGCAAACCTGTACATGCTTACAGCTGTGTAATTACAGAAAGCACCTTGTGTACGCTAGTTTAGTTTGCGTACATTTGTTAGTCTTATTCAAATCATAATTGCACCTAAATGCATTAATTTTGTCTCCAGATTAAGACTGAATCAGCTTTGCTTGTTAATGTGTAAAATATCATGGTAAAGTAGACCGTACATCAATGAAGGGATGGTGCGATGTTGCAGGAAGTGCAGTTCCTGGTCCAGAATGCCCCCTAAGTTTTCTTAAAGCGCCTGTACCACTTTATCCTGTATACAGGGTCAGGGGGGCCTGGATCCTATCTCAGGAGACTTAGGGCACAAGGCGGGGTACACCCTGGATATACACCATCACAGGGCGCACACACACACAATACAGGCAATTTGGAGACGCCAATTGGCCTAATCTGCATGTCTTTGGACTATGGGAGGAAACCAGAGTACCCAGAGGAAACCCACCAAGGATGGGGAGAACATGCAAACTCCATGCACACAGAGACGGGAATCGAGCCTGGCCGGGAATCGAACCCAGACCTTTGAGGTGCAAGGCGACAGTGCTAATCACTACACCACCGTGCCGCCACACATATATACTGTACACTACAGGCAATTTGGAGACACCAATTGGCCTAATTTGCATGTCTTCAATCTGTGGAAGGAAACCAGAGTACCCGGAATAAACCCACCAAGGACGGGGAGAACATGCAACTCCATGCACACAGACCTCGAGCGACAGTGCTAACCTCTACACCACCATGCCGCCATTTGGAGACACTAATTTGTCTAATCTGCATGTCTTTGGGTTGTGGGAGAAAACTGGAGTACCTGGAGGAAAGCACAGGGATAACATGCAAAGGCATGACTCAAACCCTCAACCCTGGAGGTGCAAGGCCACAGCACTAACGACTATGCCATTGCCCCAGTGTATGTACCACAGATCTTCTGCATTCTCAAATCTGTTTGGTCAGAATGTGTTGATTGGCTTTTTCAGAAAGGCTACATAATTTAAGTCATGGATGGAAAAAAATTTGGTTTTATTTAAAAAAAAAAAAAAAATCTTTAGGTATAATTATATAATATGTAATTACAATTATATCTCCAGTTATCTCCAGCTAAATTAACAAAGAGCAGGCACAGATAGAACAGCAGGACAGACTTAGAGGTCTAAAGGGATGTCCTCAAAACCCAATAAAGCGGTAAAAAATGTTAAGACCCCAGACATCTTCAGGATGAATTTCAAGCCTCGGAATAACGAAACCTGCTTTTAAGGAGCCTTCACCAAGTAATTAGTAACATTTTTTTTTTCCACGAAGGTTTAATTAAGGAGTCTTGAGTTTTAAAAACCTTCAAAAGATGACCTGAGGGATAGCTTGCAGTTTCTTGTTCTTGCATTCTTGTATCTTACCATTTAATGAATAGGATAAAAGATTATTTAGGATAAAAGCGACTGTGAAGCGACCTGGAAGAAGCTGGTTGCGTGTACATTTCACAACTAGAAATGCAACTTTAAGTGGATTTTTGGGCATAACAAAATAGTGTAATAACAATCAAACTGGTACGGTCTAAGAAGAATAGATAATTTAATTTTATTGTGGTAGCGTATTTACTCTGCTCCATCACACCCTTCTGTCACTGACGACTTCCGCAGCATGCTTTTCATCCTTGCGTCCTTTAATAATATTGAGAAGCATGTTCAGCTCAACACAGCGTAATCAGCAGACCAGCGCTAACCCAGGCTTGCCCTTAACCGTCAGGTCACGCGCACTATGCTTGGATTTCCCAGCCTGGATAAAAGCTGTTCTTAGATCACTCTATCATTTCATCTCCTGAATAGAGGTAATATCTGACATTTTTCTCTTTAAAGCCAGCGCCAAATAAGACACCTTCTTTATTAATGATAACAGACAGCCCGTTCATGCGGATGTGATTCAAAATCGGCACTGCTAGCGAACAGCTCCCGACTTCACACCGTCTCCTAATCTCCTTAAACCTGGAATGGAACGAAAGGGCTCATTTTCCTGTCTTTTATTGTGTGAGATTACACCGTTAATCCTTATTCTTTAAACCATAAATCACAATCAATATCACACACACTGGCTGATTCATATCCCAAGCAAATACATTGTATGTTTTTTTGATTTAGTCAGAAATGTGATTGTGTGCTGTTAAATTTATGGTTATTAAATTCAGTCATGCCAATCATAATCCCACTTTTATTTTCACCAGACTGCATACTGTGGTAGTTTAACATTGCTGTGTGTGTATGTGTGCGTGTAGGTGTATACAGCTGGGTTCTGCACTAATAACTTGCCTGCTCGTGTATGACCTTACAGCATACACACACACACACACACACACACTGACACCAAATGCATACACACTGTCTCTGTCTCAGTCTGTTTCCTCTTCGTTCCTCTCCGTCAATCCAGCACACAGTGACATGCGCATTCATGCACACATGCACACACACACACACACACACACACACACGGGCCGGTATAATGAGCGAATATTATTATTGTTTTATGTAAATGTCTGGAATGACACATTAGACAGTCTGCAGCAGGTGGCCTCCTGGGCTTGATTGACATTTCAGCTAACACATTACTCCACAGGAGGGACTGTGTATACTTGTGTGTGTGTGTGCGTATAGGGAATTTGGCAGTGCCATAGTAAGCACAATGACACCATGCATGCATCTATTCGGCATATATTTATTTCACACGTACGTTAGAGATGGGGAGAAGTACATAAATGCTTGAAGACACAGTATCAATCAAACCGATGTTTATATAAACATATTTTTCTTCTTCTTCTTCTTCTTTTCAACCACAGTGAAGGTAAAATTCAGTACCAAACGTCAAAACACAATTTCTACCCGAATCTAGCTTTACTCTCTGGGTTAAAAGCAGGGAGTTTCGGCATTATATCACATTCTCTCTAGGTCTAAAGCCTATCTAGTTGCCTTCTTTCTTTCTTTAGCCAGAAACGCAATATACAAACGCTGCTGGTCAGCTAAGATTGATGACATCCAGAGGAGACGAGGGGAATGCAGGAATGATCCGCTCGTGGCATTATTGATCTCCAATATGAATAAATCATGGGGTTGCCTCTGATATTTCCACCTTGTACTTGAGTTGTGTTGCCACTGGCGATGAATGCAGGATGTGTTCGTTTTCAGCTGAAGATAAGCAGGTTTCATATTTATGCTCTCGGCTCGGAGGAAACAAGTCTTGCAGAGTTAGCATCGATAAAAAGGCCACATTTCATTTGTTCCGGGTGCTGTTTGTTACAACGGAGCGCTGGAGAGAATAGTCAATTTATTCTTTATTCCTTTTGTCCTGTTTTGGAATTATTTAACTGTTAGGATTATGACCATTTTATCGCTTAGCTTATGTTAACTCCTTCCTTTAGAAACTCCTGCAGTCCATTCTGAAATGGTCTAAAGCATGGAGACAGCTATGGCAGCCATGTATAGGGTCTTTCCAGACAAAAACATTTACTCCAAACCATCTTGAAAATTTGAAGCTTTCAGACTGAGATACCTTGAACATTACACAGCCGGAGAGCAGCTTACCTATTAGTCTGGGTAGGGATACGTTTAGTCAATAAATGTGGGCCGGCTTACTTATAATCCTTCGTGGGTCTACACTTGTCTTTAAGTGTAGGCTGGCCTTTGCATAAGTACAAATGTAGGTAGGTGTATGTGCAAATGTGGGAAGTCCACTACTTGTCTAATGTGGGCATGGTTACCTTAAAATGTAGACAGACTTATTTTTATCTGTAAATCCGGATGGGGTTACCAATAAATGTAGAGAGACGTATTCTCATCTGTAAATTTACGAGGGGTTACCTGTAAATGAAGAGACTTATTCCTACTTGTAAAAGTGGGCGGGGTTACCTATAAATGAAGAGAGACTTATTCTTACCTTTAAATGTGGGAGGGGTTACCTGTAAGTGTAGACAGACATTTTTACCTGTTAATGTGGGCAGAGTTACCTATAAATGAAGAGAGACTTATTCTTACCTTTAAATGTGGGAGGGGTTACCTGTAAGTGTAGACAGACATTTTTACCTGTTAATGTGGGCAGAGTTACCTATAAATGAAGAGAGACTTATTCTTACCTTTAAATGTGGGAGGGGTTACCTGTAAGTGTAGACAGACATTT
>JAOVVA010000026.1:1900403-1910777 GCA_028565275.1 Leiocassis micropogon
TGACCATTAATTTTGTGACATTATAGGGGAAGCTGAGCTTCCCTTGCAGTCTTAAAGAAATCGCCACTGACATACACGTTATCCTTTCTGGCGGCACGGTTGCTTATTGGTTCAAGCACTGTCACCTTGCACCTCCGGGGTCCTGGTTTGAATCCCGTTTTGGGGTCTGTGAGTTTGCATGTTCTTCCCCGTGATTGGTGGGTTTCCTCCTACAGTCCAAGGACATGCAGATTAGCTTAATTGGCGTTCCCAAATTGCCCGTAGTGTGTGAATGTTGACCAGAGGTCCTACCACCATTGGCCTCTATGGTCCCTAGATGGATGGATGATTAATGGATGGTTATCATTTCTACAGTAACTGCTCGATCAAAGCCAAATCTTTAACTGGACAATACGAATGAACAAACGAGTTTAAACGAATGAGTGATATTTTTATCTTATGGAATGAGTCTTCAGTGTGTGCACCAGTCAAAAAGACCAAAAATGAATCACGAACTTTCTTTCGACCATAACAAAACTGCATATTAATCACGTCAAAATCATTTTGTTTCCACGAGAATCATTTAAAGAACTGAAAAAGGGCTTGGCGTTTCCATGACGTGGCCTCTGGTTCCTCTTTTCAAAACGTACCGCTCTGTATGAAAGGGTCCATAAAAGCCCTACCTCCACTCCATTAACTTTAATTGGACACACTCGGTGAGACAAGCCAACAGCCGAATGGAAAGGAGTGCATCTCAGCGCTAACGGCTGATTAGCCGCTGTGTAGGACAGCCTCACCGACATTCTCAGCCTTCCATCACACGGCAGCCGAGCCAAATTTAACAAGTGCTTACTCACCCGACACCACACCTGGCTGATCATTAGTGCCGCTGACGGGGAGCGAAGGGAGCAAATCTCTGACAAACACGCGGCATTTATCATGACTAGCTTTTTATTTCTAGGTTATACTACTGTATAACGTCTGCAGGTTACAAAAAATGTAAATTAAACTATAAAAAAGGAACGCCACTGTGGACAAGACGGCGTGAATCATGAACGCGAGCGCTGGGTTGGACAATGAGATGGTGAGAACGTTCTCATAGAAATTGAATCGAGGAACTAGTTCGAGGTGTTCCGCAAAT
Source organism: Leiocassis micropogon (assembly GCA_028565275.1). Lineage (NCBI taxonomy): Eukaryota > Metazoa > Chordata > Actinopteri > Siluriformes > Bagridae > Leiocassis > Leiocassis micropogon. The sequence goes on from JAOVVA010000026.1 coordinate 1,901,524, forward strand.
TCATCATTTAATTTCTCCTGACTGCTAAGACGTTTATTAGCTGACTGGAAGTAAAGGGTTCAGGTTTGGAGAGCAATAAAAACCCTTAACCTGGCATGAGCTGGAGTTTTATTGCTTCTTAATCCCATTTTCACACCAGCCAGCTGTGGCACCGTTTCCAGTACACTCCTGTCCTTATCAACGTGGCATTTTATCTAGTGATCACTTGAGCTTTCGCAGGACTCCTAACATGGTATTATCGTTTCTATGGTAACAATTCATTAACAAGGACTTGTGCATGGTGGATGTGCCACATTAGCATATTTATAAAAAAAAAAAAAAACTCCATTTACACAGACCCAAAGCGGACCGAATCAAACCCGGACCCTGGAAGTGCAAGACGACGGTGCCACCATGAAGCCGATTTCCAATATCAATTAATAAGTAAAAAAAAATTTTTTTAAATAGAGACTGGTAAGAGTACAACCAATGTTGTAAACCCTGGCTAGTAGACTTAAATCATTTAATTTATGTTTTGAAGCTCAGTCCTTTAAGTTGATTATAGTTTTACATTATGTTGAATACAGGCGCACATTTATTACCACACAGTGAAATTCTTTCACAGAACCAGATTGCTGGGAAGCAGGGTGAGCGATGATACAGTATCCCCGCAGGAGCCGGCGGAGTTAAGGGACTTAGCGGCAGCCTCAGTGGCGGCTCAGCAGTGCTCGGTCTTGAACCCCTGGCCATCAGAGCAGTAACCCAGAGGCTTACATGTTGAACCACCACTGTCTGGCTCATGGTCCTGTTGTTTTTAGCTTTCACTAAGAAAACTTTACTTGTACTTAGTACACTTGATTAATACACACAAAAGGGCATTTCTTTTTAATAGATAAAAATGAAAAATTATAGCCACAACATTGTTGCTCAGTGTGATGAAGTAAACTTGAACCAGGCGTACAACCACTTTTTGAAAAAAAAAAAAAAAAGCGTACAGTACATAGTAAAAGTGGGACATAATACAGTAAATTAGTATTTTTTTTCTCTCTTTTCTATTGTTTTTTTTTCTGATTACCAGGGTTAAACATTTCTTTGCATCCTTGTGACTTGCAGTTTAACAGTAATTTGGTATTTCTCCCTTGCATTAACCTAAAAAAAAGACATTATATATATAAATAATAAAACACAGTTTTAAAAACACTCACATACTTGCTCCTGTATACAGGGTCACGGGAGGCCTGGAGCCTACTGTATACCAGGAGATTTAGAGCATGAGGCGGGTACACCCTGGATGAGGTGCCAATCCATCACATGGCGCAGGGAATTTCGGAATGCCAGTTACCCTAATCTGCTAATGTCTTTGGACTGTGGAAGGAAACCCACTAAGCATGGGGAGAACATGCAAACTCAATGCACACAGACCCCGAGACGAGAATCGAACCCTCAACCCTGGAAGTGCGAGGCCGCAGTGCTAACCCCTATGCCACCTTGACACCCCGAACAAATGTCTTTTGTGTGAACGTAGGTATTGTTTTAGCCTATCATCTAATTCTGCTTTTATCATGATAATTACGACTTTTTTATTATCTTTTATTTAGATTAGAATAAAAACAGTGATACTCATCGCTACATTCCCTTTTAAAACAACTTAATATTCAGCTTCAGCATCAAATCGTGACCTTAAACCCATCCTGTTTGCTCTGGCGGGTTTTGTTTGTGCTCTTTTGTCTACTAGCATCGTTTGATCATTATACCTTAATCTGACCTTAGACCTCTTTTAGTGTCTGCGCATTGTTGAACAAACTCGAGATGGTTTTGGCTGCTCTTTCTCCAAATCCTCAGTTTTCAATATCATTTCTTGCAACAAGACAGCCAGTCGGCAAGTCCTTGTAAAGGCCCTCACTGCCGCGAATAATTCCCTTCTCACCTTAATACAGAAATGGAGAAAGAACAGAGAAAGAAGGAAGAAGGAGGAGGAGGAGGATTGAGGGTGGGTGAGGGGGCGGAGGGGCGGAGGGGTGGTGGAGGTGGTTTGGGGTGATTGGTTCCAGACTGAGAGATGTGAGCTGTGATTTGTTTTGTTGCTGGTTAGATTGAGATAAAACTCTCTTTCTCAGTGGAGCATAAGGGCTCAGAGCTTGCTGAAATGACTGACGCTTATTCTTTTGTGTGTGAGTGTGTGTGTGTGTGTGTAACAGAGAGAGAGAGAGAATGCTGGGAGAAAACCAGAGTGAAGAAATTGGTTCTGTATAGTTCTGCTTGATGTCCACACCAGTACACACATTTGCTTCACTCAGATGTTTGTAGATGATTAACTTCATGGGAATTTTGGTTTCGGTTTTGCTCATAACAGTCAGTTGTTATGATGTGTTTCATAATGGTTTCAAGAACAGCCATAATTCTGTGAAAGTATGTGTAACACAGACTCTTTTCTAAAAATTTCCCTCCACCGTAGGTGTTCAGATGCTATAAATGTACTGACCAGAACTCTGCACTCTTCTATTTCAAGTATAGTGGCGAGCACCCGAGTGCAAAACCCTCCCGCTCTCCAGTATTATTAGTCAAACAGATTTTTTTAAAGTCTTTATTAAGAAACCCGACCCATGCAGTTTTTTGCGAAGATGAAATCAAAGATCCGAAACACACAGGATACTTGCATGCAGAATATTTTGAATGATTTACTGCACTCATTAAGCAAACACCTACAGCCTGGGGAGTTTCGTACATTACAGGTATAGAGCTGTTAATCATCTAAACAGCTTTCAACAGCTTCCCTTTTTATTCTGATGCTTTCACTTCCAAATCAGTAATATGTCAGTATTAATAACCCGTGTTGCTTATATAGAGCTAATATTTGATAAGTGGATATTTAATTATGGTAAGCCACTGCATGTGTAACTCTGGGGCATAGGTGGCTCAGTGGTAGGTTTCTTACCCGGGTTCCAACTCCAGCCACTAGATTCACTGCCAGTACCAGTTCACCTGTGCCAAAGTTGTTATGTGGATCAGATGGTCTGCTGTGCGACCCGTCAACGGGAGGAGCCCAAAGTTTAACTTCTTGCTAAGAAAGTGTACCTTACTGCTAAGTTAGTTTTACTTTGTTTTACACCTAGATAAGGTAAAGATTTATACCAATTTAACCATGATCAAATAAAACTGTATATGTAATAAAGTAACATTTTGCTCACAAATGGCCTTATGTGAAAACTTTATATCCACTAATTAAAAATTATGATAATTAGTAAACTCAATTAAACTAATTCAGTTCACATATAGAAATTTATTAATTTCCCCTTCATTCCCCTCTTATACAAGGAAACCTTAAAGTGTAAAAGAAGCAAAACTTTATTCTCAGGTCTGATCAAATGAAACTTTACACACAATTGTGCTAAAAGGAAAATTCGCATGCAGTTCTGAGAAATGGAAACTTTACACAAATGCAACTGTAATAAAAAAAGGAAACTTTACTTGCAATTAACTTTGTTAATGCTGAAACTTTATATGTATCTACTGTATATCTGTAAAGACACTTTACTTGAACCTGTTTTGATGTTAAGGAAACATTACATGCAGTTAACCGTCGAATGAAGAAACTGTATCAGTGATAAAAAAAAACAAAAAAAAACTTTGCATGCAGATATGATCAAATCTAAAGATATGAACGAAGGTAACCGCTGACAAAAAGCAAACTTTACACAGACTTAACCGTCATAATGAAGGAAATGTACAGAAACTTAACAGTGATGAAAGAAAATGTTACACAAATGTACTTGTGATAAAAGGAAACATTACTTGCACTAAACTAAAATGTATGTGCACTTAAGGAACTTAACAGTAATAATAAAAAAAAAGAAACTTTATATGAAATGTCTAATAAAATGAAACTTTGCAAGCAGTTCTGATCAAAGGAAATTTTATACAACTTTACCTGAGATAAAGTGAAACTTTACTTGTGTTAATTAGGAAACTTTACATGTTTCTATGTCTGTTATAAAAAAACCTCTTACCCTCACTCATCCTTAACAAAACTTAACCCTCATATTAAGGAAAATTTCACCTTAACTTAGCCGTGATGTCAGGACACTTGAAGACGAACTTACCTGTGATAAAAAGGAAACTTTACCTGCACTTAATTCTGTTAAGGAGGAAACTTTACAATTGCTTAACTTTGAAAATGAACAAAATGTACAGAAACTTAACAGTGATAAAAAGAAGTTTTACATGTCATTCTTTTAAAATAAAGCTTTAGATGAAGCTGATGAAAGAAAACGTTGCAGACAATTTGCTAATTTGTGTAAAAGGAAACTTTACTGTACATACACTTAACCGTCATAATGAAGAAACTTTACATCAACATACAAAAAAAAAACTTTACTTGCTTTGATCTGGGATAATCGGAAAACTTTGCTACAACTATGAAAAAAAAAGACAATTTCCTTTACAACCAGACTTTACAAGGAGTTACAGTAGCTTAGACAAGAGGAAACTTTACATGTGTTTTATTTAATTAAATGAAGAAGTTTCGGTGGACTTTGGCTTTGACGATAGTGAAATGAGTCGCATGCATTGTTTCCCAGCTCCTCGGTGTTAACCCGAGACTCACAGGATCTGTTTCATCTTTATTACTCTTAATGTTCTTCTGCAGTGAAACAGAAGGCGCGAGAAACTCTCCTGACATTTCAGTTCTAGCATTTTAGGCTTAAATGAGTAACTTTACCGACCTGATCAGCAGACGGAGACGAACGCCACGAGTGATGAATCATCACGGCTCGCTCCATCTGCAAACACACAACCCTGTTCACACTCCGCTTACCTTCAGCTCACGCAACACATGGAACTGAGACAGAGACAGACAGAGAGACAGAGACAGAGAGAGAGAGAGAGAGAGAGAGAGAGAGATGGACAGGAAAATGATGGACAGATGTATGAGGAGTCTTTGTTTCTGTCCTGCTCTCTGTGTGTTTCTGTCTCTGTCCATCTGTCTATTTGTCTCTCTCTCTGTCTTTCCGTCTGTCTCTTTTTGTTGTTCTGTCTGTTTTTGTGTTTCTTTCTGTCTGTCTCACTGTGTGCGTTTCTCTGTCTGTCTGTCTGTGTGTGTGTATCTGTCTCTGTTCGTGTTTCTGTCTGCCTGTCTGTCTCTCTGTGTTTCTGTCTGTCTGTCTGTCTCGCGCTCTGTTTATTCCTGTCTGTCTCTCTGTGTGTTTCTGATTGTCTGTCTGTCTGTCTGTCTGTCTGTCTGTCTCACTGTGTGCGTTTCTCTCTGTCTGTTTCTCTCTCTGTTCTTGTCTGTCTCTTTGCATGTGTGTGTTAGTGTGTGTGTGTGTGTTAGTGTGTGAAAGTGTGTGTGTGGTTGCGTGTTTTACTCCGAGCTCACACTCAAACCCAACAGCAGCTTTGTCATTTTTACAGCCATATAAAGCAACAAGCCGCTGTCTCTCCCTCTCCAGCTCTCTGTTTTCAGATCTCTTTTTCTCTCTCTCTTTTCATCACGCCTTTCTTTCTCTCCTGCTCTCTGCCTCTTGTTTTGTTTCCTTTTAATTGTTTTTTTCTTTCTGCCTGTCTCTTCTTTTCCATCACTTGCTTATCTCTGTCTCTGTGCCTCTCTGCTGCTCTCTCCCTCTCTCTCTCTCCCTCTCTCTCTCTCTCTCTCTCTCTCTCTGTCTTTCTATCGTTTTCTTTATCTGATATCCTGAAAAGCCTCTCTTCTCCTTCCTGCCTTTTTTTCCATCTCTATTCTTATTTTTTTTTTTACTTTCTCTCCCTTCCCATCTATCTTCATTTGTTTCTTGTCCTCTGCCTGTCTCTTCTTCTTTCTCTTTCACCCCTGTTCCCTTTTCTTCACGTCTCTTCCTCTCACCGTTTGTCTCCTCTCATCTGCCTGCACCTCTCTCCCTCCTTTTTCTATCTCCAATTTGTGCGAACTGTCTATCTCTCTTTCCAACTGTCTCACTCTATTTCTTTGTCAGTCTTTCTGTCTCTCTTTGCATCTCTTCTCCCTGTCCACTTTCTCTCTCTCTGTTCTCACACTACTTCTCTGTTCATCACTCTACCGCTGCGTGCTCCCTGTATTTCTGTTGCTATGTCACTATATCTCTGCTGCTTCTCTTTCCATCTCTACTTTTTTCTCTATCCTTGTCAGTCTCTATGTAACTCTGTCTCTCTCTCTCTCTCTCTCTCTCTCTCTGTCTCTGAATGAACGGAGTCTGTTGTTTTTTGCCAATTTTCTGCTTGGGTTTGCACTTAACCAGTGAAGGTATTGAGGTATTAAGTAAAGCACACAGCTGAAAGCGGGAACGAGTGAGCGTGGTGACGGCACGGACTCGGGGGGACGGGGTGTCTCTCCAGCAGGGTGTCAGGTCTGTGTCTGTGAACGAACGGAGCTCGGAGTGGGATTTCTTTTTCTCTACATGCTTGATGAGTCTCCTTCCACAATCCCAAGACAATTAGTGTTTCCCAAAACGCCATAAGTGTGTGAGTGTGTCGTGCCCTCAGAAGGCCTGGTCTCTGTACAGGATGAGGGCTGTAGTGGATGAGTGAGTTAATATGATGCTAAAACCATGTATTAAAGGTATCCTAAAAAAGTAAAAAGGCTCTCTCTCTCTCTCTCTATCCATTTATCTATCTATCTTTCTCTCTGCATTTCACTTCAGCATTTTGTGCACGGCTGCTTTTTTATTCCCTTCAGAATATTTCTTTTCTGTCATTTGCTATGAACGATGCGACCCTGACCAGCATAAAGCAGCCACGTAGGATGAAACAAAATGGAAGGCAAAAGTTTTGCTAGACAAACTCTGAGACTGAGAGCTCAGCGGGTGGTTAAGGCGCTCGTAAAAAAAAAAAAAAAAAGGATAAAAGCGCGTAATGTTAAAAGAAGCGCCGTTTAAAGTCCACGGGACGATTTATACGTTTTCATTAATAGTTTCAAGTCGAAGACTTTCAGGCGTTCAGTGCAACACTTGTTTAATACTTTCCCTCCTTTTTATTCCGTTTTGTTTTGTCTGACACTCTCGTTGTTTAGACTGTGACAAAACACAAGAAACTCCAGGTGTTCGGGAACTCGTCCTGGCGGCGTGCGTCACCCTAAACCAATCAGAGCAGCACAAACAGATGTCTGTCCAATCCAAAACATGCTGAGGCGATTGTCGTCCCATCGAGAGACACCTCTGACTCTCTCTCTTTCTCTCTCTCTCTCTCGCGCACACACACACGCACACACACACACACACCTGTGCGCTCAACAGCAAATCAAACAGATGTCTATCTGATCAAGAACGTCCTTGACAGATGGCTGTCTGGTTCAGAAAAAAAAAACAATCACCTGTCCAGAAAAAAAAAACAAACACACACGCAAACAGATGGCTGTCCAATCAATACGAACCTAGGCAGATGTCCATCCAATCAAAAAATGCTGAGACAGATGTCCACCCAATCGAGTGGGTTATCAAGTCGTAACGAGGGACCAGGAAGGCAGAAGCGGAGGTTTAATGATGACATAAGGACGTTTAGAAGACATGAGGGCAATAAGTCATATTTATATTAGATTTAGATATAAATACTTTATATATATATATATATATATATATATATATATGACACGCCCACTATGTAAATGTAATGTATTAAAACGTACAGGTTAATAGGAACCTGCGATTTGCAGCTAATCCAAACCACCCGACCAATCAGAATCCAGATTTCATCGCGTTACCTCTCCTCTGCCATTTCGTTGCATTGCCTTCTGATCCGTTTTGACTACTAACGCTACTAAACTGTAAACAGTCTGGCTGGGCAGAGCATCTCCGTCATGTCTGTCCCACCTGTCACCGCGTCCGGCCGGCTGCCCGTCCTTCCCGCCGGGCCGGCCCGTGATCTGTGAGGTTGTCATTGTGACGTGTGTTGCTCTTCCTCCTGGTGTGTCATCTGTGGCTAATGAGTCAAGCTCCTGGTGTGAACACATACACACACACACACACATACTCACACACAAATGTCACCCGGAGTAGTGAAGCCTGAACAAATAACCCAGTTTTGAGGGAGAGAGAGAGCGAACACAGGACTTGTGCACACTCCACATAAAGAGCTCAAATATGGTAAAGGTTTCTATGATAAAAAGTTATTTTAACATTTTTATATGGAGTCCACAAGCGCTTTATACCAGTGCTGAGGTGGAGCTTTAACTTTTCACAGTTAGGACCCGGAACCATGCTCAAGGTGGTCTTAAACACGGTATGGTGTACTCGGGCATGGCTCGAATTAGACACGTAAACCTGAACATTACCTGAGCGTGGAAGTGGACCGCTGCTTAGAACCTGACGTCATCAGTGCCACCTGTCTCCACCAAAATCTCCATGTCCACAAAGCTCGCACTGATCCCATCTTCTGAGCTACACAGCTACGGCTGATAAAGCAGAAAGGCTCAAAATATTTTTTTTTTTTCTAAAAAATCAATAATCTTAGGCATAGCGCGAAGATTGACTTCCTCGTTCTCGTCTCCTCTTTGTGGCTAATGGCAGCTCGCGAACCAGCTAGACACATACTGCCACCTATATATATATATATATATACTAAGAATTTTTCCCATCATGCTATTTTGTTTAATACTTATTTGTAACGTTAACTCATATGTCCCCTACATGCTACTAAAGAAAAATAATCAAATTAATGAGTTTAAAAAAATAATAATAGTGTAAGTTTCCTATGACATCATCCCTCTGTGTGTTTTATCGATTGCTAACAAACTGTCTTCTTTTTAAACTATGATGTAATGCTATTATTAAATATAAACATCTAGATCAACAGCAGTATTGATACAGTAGCTCCTTGTAAGGTTTAGACGTGAGGAGCGTGAGGTGATGTAAAATCAGGATGCGAATGTGGAGAGTTTAAAGGGTTAAACGTGATCCGCTAGAACAAGTGGCTCTCGCCTGTAGCTCAGATGTTCCTATCGATTGAGGTGGTTTCACAAAACTCAATTTGAGATTTCTCTGCACCACAGCGAGCTTTTTTCTTTTCTTTTTTCCGGTATGGCCGAGCTGTCTTTACCACGTCGCTGATCATGATGGAAGGGAGCCGTGGCTCGATGAACGGAAAATCGTCTCTCCATACACACTTACTGTCTCCTTCTCTCTCCCCCTTTCTCTCGCTCTTTCTAGTATGTATTCATTCAGTTCAGTATATAAAGGCTCAGAAAACGACAAACATTACACACATTACACACATACACAATTTGGTGCACAATTACACTTAAGATATATATAATAACATGTTATTACAATATA
>JAOVVA010000026.1:1912841-1929354 GCA_028565275.1 Leiocassis micropogon
CTTTCTCTCGCTCTTTCTAGTATGTATTCATTCAGTTCAGTATATAAAGGCTCAGAAAACGACAAACATTACACACACATACACACATTACACACATACACAATTTGGTGCACAATTACACTTAAGATATATATAATAACATGTTATTACAATATATTTTCTATATTATTATTTACTTGGAATTTCATTAAATGAATTTGATTTGAGAATAATTAACGATATCTGCTATCATGGAATGTTTTTTAAATACTCCTTAAGTGTTGTAAAACAGCCTCGATTGAACCTTTTCATTTCAGACAAATCAAGACCTCTGTCATTAAATTAAAAGGTTATTGGTGCTTTATTATACATGTATTAACATGTTATTACATGTTTATTACAAAAGTAGAGTGTATTCCTTGTAATTCATATGAAAAAATCCTGCCTGTTCAAATCCCTACGAAGTAAATGAGGCGCGTTCAGAGAAAAACAAAACAAGGTACTAAAAGTACTGTACTGAAAGTACTAAGAGTACATTTTGTATGTTTTTATAAGTTGGAAAAGTGCGCTCCGTCTTAATCTCATTTCTAGTTGTTTATTAAGGGGACATGTCATGCTTTCTTTCTTTTGTTTTGAAGTGCATTGATTGTAGCTGAAAACATGATTTATTGAAGGGTTTTTCATGGTTTATTATAAATATACACAAACTGGCCAGTTTATTAGGAACACCCATACAATCGTGTTGGAGGCCTCAGGGTCGTACCAATACACAAAACTTTCTGATACAACCTCATATTTGATTTACTGTGGCTTTTCCGACAGCTCGAACCAGTCTGATTGTTCTCCTCCTACCTCTCTCATCAACCAGGTGTTTCTGAGATCATGTGTCTTTATTATGAAGACCTGGTATTTGCATGATATTATGCACCGCGCTCCCGTTACACGATTGGCTGAACGGAAAATGACATAAATGAACGTACTGGAAATCATATCCGCGTGATTGCATGGAGAGGATAATGGGGTGAGAAAGCGAGGAAGAAAGGCAGAGATAAAGAAAATACCGAGCGTCAATGTCACGCTCCAGAACTTTTTGGGTCTTATTCATTTGTAACGAGGCCGTGCTTTAGCCTGCTAATCACATGTCTACAGATAAAGGTTAATGAGGGAAAACCCGCGGTGTCTTGTTCACACACACTAATTGGGATCGGCTTCACAGTGTAAGACAGCGACGGTGCCTCTGAAGCCACCAGGAGAGAACCTTTCCTCTGCAGCGCTCGCAAAAAAACGTCCTTTTATTAAAACCGAAACTTTCACTTTTATTCCCGCTGGTTAGCTAAATCCGAAGCCGCCGCCATCGGACGCCTTCCTCCCCTGTCAGTGGCCTCAAAGATTTAAAGCGTGTGTGTTATAATGGAAATGGAAGGCGTATTGATTTCCCGGTGCTCGCGGCGCTTATTCCGTGAATTATCTCGCTCGCGGCCCCGGCGAGGAGCGCGGCAGAGGGAGGGAGGGGGAGGATTTTATGCCCCGCTGGCTGTTTTGTGTCCCGAAGTGTCTAAAAGCAGGTAAAAGATATAAGAGAGCCGGCCAGTGAAAGAGCCACAGTTTGAAATCCGTTAAAATTTAATTTCTTTTCTCTCCTGAGGGAACGATCTGTGCTAATACAGCGATGAGGAAGAGGACCCCTGGCACTGAAGCGGCGGCGGCGGTGGCGGCAGCTCCGGAGCTTCAACACACTGCCATCGATCTGTAAAGAGAGTCCGGGTTAATGTTCTGTTTTATTGGAGCGCTTCGGTTTTCCTTCTGCTATTTATTTACAATCCTGACCTCATATTATACAGCGTCCATAGGAACTCTTTTAATAACGTCTCTTACATCATCATTATTATTATTATTATTATTATTATTATTATTATTATCAGACATCACACGTGTTAAAAATGTCCTGACACCAGTTATGACTTTAATTTTCGTGTGATTTGAAATGCAAATTCATCATAACAAATATACGCAGAGATAATTAAAACTGATGGGCGTTCAAGTCAAACCGGGACATATGATGACGTTTTTTGTGAATAAAGCTGATTAACGTTCTGGTATGAGACTTGAACAGTGCAAGCGTATTTCGAAACCATATGAACGTTCCTGAATGACGGTCCTGGATCACTGCAGTCATTCCAGTGAACACTTTGGAATGTCTGATCCTTAACATTCGAGACAAAGACGCGTCTGCCTGTGGGAACCGTACACACGTTGTAACTCGGCTGCTAGTTATTGCCACATCTCCCATACAGTCCTGACCTCGCTACAAACCATTTCCGCATATTTGAGTCATTTGGGAGTTCCTGGGAGGCCAGGCAGTCTGATCATGGGTCTGGCGTACCGAGAAAACTTTCTACCTTGATGGTATCCAAGCACTAGTAAAACGCTGGGATAAGTGCATTAGCGTAGCAGGGGATTATATAGAGAAATAAAGGAATGTTTTAGTCCTGTTTTGACTTGAACGCCACTGAAACATGTGTAGCAATGTATGTTACCATATCACACTTCATGGTTGGTTATAATTATGCAGTATGCCAGGTGCCAAAACTTTTTAACAGATAGACCACATTTATATTTTAATAGCTTTTTAAAAAAATTTTTATTATACGATTTTTTTACATGTCAACAAAACATTCAAATGTAATAAATAGAATTCATGCATTTAATAAATGTTTTGTTTGATAATCACTTATCTTATGCTTATTAATGGTTTATTAAGTGTTTATTACAATATATGTTTTTTTACACAAATAAAGGCAGGTCAAGGAAAGAAAGTTAGCTACTACAAAAAGGTTTTTTTATGTTAGATTTGCTGGGAAAGTGTATAATTTTAGGTACTTTATTGCGTTTTAAGGATGAATGCGGGGTGGATTTCCGCTCCACTCGTACCCTATAACACTTAATGCACCTGTACGGGGCTGTTCTTGTTCCTCAGGTGTAGAGCGGCAAATGCTACACGGCTCATGTGCACGAGGCATGAGAAGGCTTTAAGGCGAATCCCCCGCGGGTTTGATTTACTCGGAGACGTTTTACGGTAACGTGTCCCACGTTCGTCCGTGTTCCTCCTCCTGATTGATCGCGGAGAGGAGCAGCAGCAGGATGAGCTGTAACCCGAGCTTGAATTAATGGAGCATTCTGCGGAAGCGTCTTCTATTAAACATGCCTGCTTAGTCGAGGTGATGCATTATCTGCCCCGCGCGCTACAGTACGTTCGCTCATCTGTGACGTCCCTCTGGTCCGCGCGCCGCTGAGCCCCACGTCTCGGAGGCGATGTAAGGGGGGGGGCGGGGGGTTAAACGAGACACGGGGTCACGGGTAATAAAACGGAAAACGTTCATGCTAGCAAGGAGATCGAGTTTATAAGCTCTAACCTCGAGCTTGAGGGATTGGTCACGTGACCTTGTGGCCTTGCCTTTTTTAGAGCCTGGAATAAAGATGGAATTACAGTCGTCCATTATCATACTGTATCTGTTTACTCAAGTTAATGGATCTGGTGTTCGCAGGAAATACGAAAATAGGTTTAGGGTAAAAGCAGTAGAACTCTCGAATATCTAGTAGATTAAGAACTTTTTCTTCTGATAAGCACAGAACAACATTATGGCTTCCCATAATCGCAGGAACCTGGAGGTTTACACAGATAACAAGGTGACTGAGGAAACATCGCCAGGTGTGCTGAACCGCAAGTTCAACTTCTCCTGTAGACCTGCTCGAGCTGAAGCTGTGGGAGTGGTGCCTCAGGTGGCTAAGGCTCTAGATTGTAAATTCTCGGATCTGAGGATCTGGGTTCGAGCCCCGCTGTTGGTAGCACCCCATACTACGGAGCCACTGCATACATTGCTAAACACATATGTTAATGTTTGAGATATTATAAACCTGCATCATTTGTTTCCTCTAACAAGTTTGTCATACATTTGTTTATTGCAACACTGCACCTTTATAATACCAGTAAATCCGAATATTGTGATTAATCGTGATTAATCCCAGACTATGTAAATACTATACAAAAGCAAGTAAATAATAAATGATAACAAATTTTTTAAGTTTGAAGTTGTACATACTGTAGCTACTATCGTTTATACAGGAATAATATAAAACAGGCCACGCCCACAAGCAACCTAGAGTAGGAATTGCTACATGTCCACAACTAACTAACTTTTAGTGCTGGGTCGTTCATGATCGATTCGTTCTTTTTGAACGAGCCTTTAACATGACTCAGTAGAACGAGTCGTCTCGGAGAGCGATTCGTTCCTAGGTTATGTGCAGGAAACAGAAATGAGTAGTTCATCTCATGAGTTTTCTTATCCGAGTCGTTCCTTCTTTTGTCACGTGACCCCCATAGACGCACGTGTGACAAAAGAACGAACGATTCGGACCAGAAGATATGAGAGGTGAGCTGCTCATTGTGTTTATTATAATATGTCCTTAGCTGCATTGTAGTATTTTCATTACTGGAACTATAGCCAAAATCTGTGTGTTTATTGAAAATGTAACATTTTATTTTATTTCTGATCAAAAGAACGAAATGAACTAAATGACTCAAAAAAAAAAAAGATTTGTTCATTTTGATTTGAAAAAAAAAAAACGAATCACTAAAATGATCCAAACTTCCCATCGCTACTAACTTATTCAATTTGAATTGAAGTTGAGAAAAGCGCAAATCTTTACTCAAAGTCTGTAGCTAGTAATTTGAATGTGAGGCCGATATTCCAGCAGGTTCTTTTCCGAAAGCTTTCTTTTTCCTGTCTCATGTATTTCAACATAAAGTCAACAAAAGAAAATATAGAAGAAACCCTGTCAACACTATAGGTGTGAGTAAGAGTGCTATTGCATCGGAGGTTTTTTTGTTTCTCCACGATTGCGTGTAGCTCTGTTAATGCGTGTCTCTGTGTGTGTATATGTGTGTGTGTGTGTGTGTGTGTCTTATCTCCAGTCCTGCTAAATTGACCCCAGCCGCGTTATTGTCCTGCTCTCTGATTGAAGCTTGCACTCTTTAGCTTTGTAACGATCGCCCTGGGCTGATCTCAACATGACATGCACACACACACACTCACGCATCTGCAGCTGTTCAGCTGACACACAGAGCGAACACAAAAAGAATAACAACCTCCAGGACACCGGGTTCAACTCAGTCTTTCTATCATCTCTACATCATCAGTACTGAGTGTTTCAACGACGACAGACGTTGGTTATCTAATCCAAGATGGGACTCTCAGTGGAATTTGAACAGAGATGTGAATTTAAGAGGTGTTTATTTCCAGATCAGTACCTCGATCCTAAGCTCAGGGAAAAATTCCATTTCCTCCGTCATTTCTTCTTTGTAATTAAACCGCGCTAGACGAGTAGCTCCGGTCCCTGATGCCGTCCTTAAACCCCTCCCGTGCTGCGCGGATGAACGTGATAATTAGCTATGATTAGTGTAATCCATACGGAAATGAGGTGCTAGACTAAGATTGGTGTAAGAATGTCCGATGTGATATAAACTTCAAAGGCTTAAAAGATTAAAGGACATCCGAGGACATGGGAAGAGAGGTCAGGAGAATTCACGTCAGAAGAAAAGTCAAATAAAACTAATTGAAAGGTGCAATAATTGAGGTGGTTCTGGTGATGGCGCGGGTTTAGAAGTTGGATTTGCGACGGATATTGTGTGATTTTGATGTGCAATATGCATAATTTATCTAAATAAAAAAAAAAACAACAACAAAAAAAGGATGTACCAACATCACTGATTTATTTCCAATATTTAAATTATTTATTTATTTATAGCTATATTATGTATAGACTTAACCTTAATGAAATTCCAACATTGTAACTGAGGTTGACTAATCACAACTGCGCAAACTTACGATCCAAAATTTGTACCAATTTTAAATACCAAACTTCAGTTTATACAAAAATTTAGCAAAAGTTGAAGTTATGGTCCAAGCTCATATTTCATTCAAATTTGTGCTGATTTTGTACCGCTTTTAAAATTCTACTAACAGGATGTGATTCAGTGGGTTTTGGTCCATAAGCACCTTCGTTTTCTTTTTTTTTTTCTTTTTTAAATTGATTGACAATAACGTTTTATGTTGGTTTATTTAGTATATACAGTATTATAATTTTTTTGTTATACAGTTCTATTTTTGAGTCATTTTATAACTAAACGTCATATAATTCCATTAAACTTTTAGTATTAAAGTTATTAAGCAAAACATGGCAACATTTAAATTATTTGTTTAGCTGAAATTTTAGTTTAAAATTCTAAAATCCAACAACTATTTCATTTTTAAGCATGAAATTAAATGTTAAAAGTAGCTTTTAGTAGTCTGTCAACTCAATTGGATTTTTGGCCAAAAAAGTTTATTATCTAATTTGTCTCAAGCAGCTATATTTCTTACAGGTTTTGAAATATTAAATCTGCTAAAAATGTTGAAAGGTTGAATTCCTGTGTAACTTTTAATCTTTTTGGTTGTTTAAATGCCATGTCTCGTCCAAATCAATCTTTCATCTTGCTATTCATCTTCTCCACATTCCAGTCCAGTGGCTGTATTGCACAAGGAGCAGTGATACTCTTACAAAATGCAAGTATTTGTGGAAGATGGAAGCAGTTTGCCTTTCAATTTTCGATTGTTTTAAACATATTTGTAAGTTTACTTCAATGACTTAAAAAGGGATTCCTGAATCTAATCGCTGATTTAATGAATCGGGAAAAAAAAATCAATTAAAGTGTATAATCGATGTAATCACACAGCTCTAAGAGGCATTTCAATATGATCTAAATTGAAATAAATGATTGCGCTGCTAGAGATGTGCAATAATTTAGGCTTTTTGCTTTTCGCCTGTTCGGCAAAACTTTTCATACAGCACGGTTCGTGTGAACTTTTGCACAACAGCTGTTTAAAACAAACTGTTTATCTTCATTATACACACAGATTAGCTTAAAAAGCCATTAACAGAAAGGCTTCAAACTCCTATTCCTGTCGAGCCCGAGGCTAAAAGCACTCGAGCGCACTCCTCCAGAGAGAAACTCTCCAGACCTGTGTGCAAGATTTTAGTATTTGTTGTTAAACGAGAAAACCAGTCGAGCACATTTATTCCAGAATTAATTAGTTCTGGATAGTATCTCCGCGGCCCAGCTGGGGCAGATGTTGATCTTACTTCGTGCGCGTAACAAGGCCTGGGGTCATGATTAAGTTTACAGAGTGAGCAGAAGGTTTTATTTATTTATTTTTTTTCCCCTTTCTCTGTAATAAGCCCACGCACCAGGCTTCGACTCCCTGCTGCGGAGTTATTTGCTGGCGCATTAGAGGCGCACATCCATGCGGTGATGGAGTGTCTCAGGAGGAGGCCTGCGCTGCTATGGGGATGATGGGACGGCTGGTAAACTGGAGCTCCAGGTCTGCTTTAGTGATATTGATTCGAGCTCTGCCGTCTGACCCTTCTGAAAGACTCTGTCGCTGAGGTAATTTCTGAAATACACTGTAATGTCCTGGAACCAGATGCGAATGAGAACACTGCTGTAATCTGTAATGCCGATAAAGGATTGAGCGCTGGATCGATATTTAGCGTCAAACTCACGGCCATATGTTTCTAGGCATGCTGCGTTAGTGCTGAACTCTATTTCCCAGAATTCGCCTTTAAATTATGAAACTACGTGGCTCATGTCACATGACCGATTACTATGCTATCATTCCTAGCTCGTGATCAGAGAATGCGGGACAGGGCACACCTAAGATCTGCCTCTTCCCATCCCACCACACTGGATCCAGCGTACGGTATCAAGCCCTGACCGATCCTGGCTAGGTTTTAGGTTGTTGACTTGAGGATCTGAGGATCTGGGTTTGAGCCCCGCAGTTGGTTGGTTGCTGCACCCCATACCACCCAGGCAGTGCATGCAGTGATGGTTCCAATAAACAAAAAAGAAAAAAATAATAATAATACTACTCCATAGTGGTAGTAAATGGCTTATATTAAAGTAACCACTTTAAAAATTAGTTTTTTTGTTTTGTTTTTTTTTAACATAAGTCGCCTTGCACCTTCAGGGACCGCGTTTAATTCCCGGCCAGGTTCGATTCCCATCTCTATGTGCATAGAGTTTGCTTGGTGGGTTCTCCTCTGGGTTCTGACCAGCAGATGAGGCTAATTGGCGTTCCCAAATTGCCCCGAAGTGTGTGAATGAGTGTGTGTGTGTGTGCCCTGAAATGGATTGACACCCTGGTGTACACCACCTCATGCCTTAAGTCTCTTCGGATAGGCTCCAAGCCCCCTGTGACCCTGTATACAGGATAAAGTGGTATAGATGATGAGTGAGTGAGTGTTTTTTGTGTCATAATTGAATTATTTTAGGGCACGACTAGCTTAGTGGTTAAGGCCTTGGACTATTGATCAAAATGTCCCAGGTTCAAACCCCACCACCAAGTTGCCACTGCCGGGCGCTTGAGCAAGGCCCTTAACCCTCAACTGCTAAGATGTACAGTATAATGAGATAAAACAAAAAAAAGTAATAAAAAAAAAGGATAATCTGCCGAATTGCTTAAATTTAAATTATGTCAGTTGTATTAAAAAAAGAAAAGAAAAGAGCTTTAGTTTATAAACTGAATCGTTGGGCCAGTAGGGCACTCACACTTTGCCCTTTTCCCAGCAGCTAAACAGAGAGTCATGAGCATTACAGAGTCACTTAAGCAGAGTCAGTAAGCAGAATTACTTTATTATATGAGCATGAAATCATTTAAATGACCCATTTAACAAGAGCATTCAACATGAGGCTGAGACAGACAGAGAAAGAGAGAAAGAGACTCCTTATTTCCAAGAGCTAATCACAGCCATGATACTCTACTGTACATACAGAAAGCCAAGAGTGTCCTGACTAATCTTATAGTATATTTGCAGTAATAAAATAATCAATTTGTTTTATACTGATAAAATATGTCTGATCAGAACTCGGAATAGGAATTAAGTGTAGAGTTAAGTTTGTCAGTTTGGGGAAGCTTTTTGTTAAGGCTTTTTTTTTGTTTTTGAAATTCAAGGTTTTACAAGCAGAAAACATCCATTTTGTTCAAACCAAGATCTAATCCAGAACATTTTAACTAACTAACCCCTAATCATACGTGTTTATAACATTCCACAAAGTACGAACTCTGAAATTGGCCACATTGCTGTGATTACCCGGAGACGAGCAATGATCCACTCTTACTGGCTGGAGATAAGCTATACTTACTGAGCTTACTGGCGGAAAATGAAAAATGTTAACAACATACACCACGTTCAGTCTGTAGACCTACAAAAGTGACACGATGAAAAAAAAAATGAGTGTCTCCTCATTCTATTCCTATAAAATAAAAAAAAATCACCTCTCTTCCTCCGGAGGAAGCTTGCCGTGGACTCGTACCTCCCCACTGTGGTCCAAAATGGTGTCTTACCAGCTAGTCTCTACAAAAAGTAGGAGTGCATTGTGGGTAGTAGTATGCACTTCATACTGTAGTTCCTTGTTTAGACATTAACCTGATACAGTGCATTGTGGGACATGTTGTTGCACAAGTTGTTGTCTAAGGCTACAACTACCAGAAAACAAGAAACAAGAGATGGGAATCACCCGGGATCACCCGATACACTCCATACCCGATCTTGGACATACTATGCTTCCAACAGTTTGGGGAAGGCCCTTTTCTATTCCAACATGACTGAGCTCCAGTGCACAAAGCTGGACTATAAAGACATGGTTTGATGAGTTCGATGTGGAAGAACTTGACTGGCCCTAACACCGAGCACTGACCCCAACCCCATCGATCACTTTTGGGATGAACCTTTGTCTCTTCCTCCGGTTGATGCTTGATGTGGACTTGTACCTCCCTGTACTTGTACTGTCACTGACTCATAAAGAAACCCATAATTCTCTTCTGTTTATTTATTCCTAGATCACTGTGATCGGCATTACAGACTCACTTAAGCAGAGTCAGTAAGCAGAATTACCTTATTATATGAGCATGAAATAATTTAAATGACCCATTTAACAAGCGCATTCAACATGAGGCTGAGAGAGAGAGAGAGAGAGCCTATTTAGCATAAATGAATTATTGGTGTTTTGGGTCTTACAAATTGGGAACAGTGACTTGGTTTTGTCCAAGCAAATAAATTTTTTTATACCATTGTTTTACTCCTCTCCTCTTTTCACAGCTCTCCCTGAAAGAACTCAACATGTCTTTTATTTGTCAGTCGATCTTACCACGTCTGCTCGAGAGCTTGCACTAAATAATACACGAACAGTTGCAGCCATGAGGCATTTGATAAAATCCGGAAGAGGTGGTGTTTGTTTTTTGTTTGTTTGTATTGTAATAACCAAGCTATGTGCATATAACTTCATATTTATAAAATGTAAATGGTACATACACATATACGACATATACGATGACCCTTTTTCCGTAAGACCTCGTTTCGTGTCCGTGCTTCATGGTGTCGCCTGTGCACATAGGGTCGAACCCGTTACACTGGTGGAGAATGGCACGTACGTTGGGTTGAGTCCCGAACGAGGCTAGGTTCTTACTCGGCAGTGCCAGCGGCAGTGGTGAGCTCGGAACTGAGGGAGGGGCAATGTCACGGCGTGCGTCTGTGATGGGCATGCGCCCAAATCTTCTATCGCTCCTTGCTCACTCCGTAGGCTCCCTAGATAGGCTGGCGATAATTAACGTTAATAGGATCTCGGGCTTGCTCCGCATTATAAAAGCAAGGCGCGTAGTTTAGTCTGGGGTCCGGGAAGTTTGTGATGCGGTGGAGCACGAGAGAGTGGCTAGCGAGCGGGGCGATGTGACGCGGCCCAGGGATTTTAAAAAGGACACTGGAATTCCGCCTCTTTGATCTCCGCGCTGAGGACAGCGCGGGAATGAACTGCGAAAGCTCCCGTGGCATCTTCACTCCGGCACCGAGCCCGCCTTCGCGTCCCCGCCACTGAAGAGGGTGGTGTCACCCGTGCGCACAGGTTGCTCGTACGCTAAACATGCTTCGTTCCCCGGGAAAAATTTCTTGCAAAATTTCTGTTCTTAAGGAGAAAATTCATGGGGCCAGTCGACTCACTGTTAATAGGACAGATTTTGCATCATGTCCTGAAGGTGTCAGAAAACATCAAAGCTCTACATCTGATGGGTACAAAGCACTGACACTGGAGACTCCTTCCAGAAATATCGACTAAATTGAAAACTTTACCACAGCAATATTTACACTAAATTTTAAAGCATAATAATTTTTTTTTAAGTACAATTTAGTATTTTTTTCCTTTGTCAAGAATTTAAGCAAAACTGTTCAAACATTGAATTGAGTCACTTTTGATTCAATAAATTCAACATTGAAAAGAGATAATGGAAGCTCCGTCTGGAGTCCCGAACTCTACATGAGATGAGAGAGAAATAGACTCAAGTACAATTGTATTGCTGCCTTTCATGACAACATAAGCAGCATATGTTGTTCATTTATTCTCTCTCTCTCTCTCTCGCGCGCGCTTTTCACCCCCGACACCCCTTTCTCTCCTGTGTGTGTGTGTGCTGGAATAAATGCTTTTGTTATACACACACAACGCTCCTACACACTGGGAGCTCTGCACCGAGTGCAAGACACAATGACAGCCTAATTGAGGAGACGCTAATCTATGCGTGTTAGTGTGTGTGTGTGTGTGTGTGTGCGGACATCCTTATTACTCTTTTTTTTTTTTGTGCAGGTTAATTTATTCGAGTATGTGCACGTAAATACAGTGTGTGTGGTTACAAGTATGTGTGTAGAAGGCCGTGTTAGTGCATCCCTATACAAACATGCATGTGTACAGCCGAGCTATGGTCTGGTCAAAAACATGGTCCAAAATGGCGTTGTACCAGCTAGTCTCTCCGAAAAGTAGGAATGTAAGAGTAGGAGTATGCACTTTGGAGTTCCTTGTTTAGACATGAACCTATTACGGTGCATTGTGGGACATTAAGTTGTTGTGCTTTCTAAGGCTACAACTACCAGGAAACACGAAACAAGAGATGGGAATCACCAGGGATCACCTGATACACCCGTATGCTTCCAACAGTTTGGTGAGGGCCCTTTTCTATTCCAGCATGACTCCACCCCGTTACACAAAGCAAGCACCATAACACATGGTTTGATGAATTCGGTGTGGAAGAACTTGACCGGCCCTAACACGGAGCCCTGACCTCAACCCCATCCTTTGAGATGAACTGGAACAGAGATTGTGAGCTAACATAACATCTTGTCGCACATAAGTGTCTGACCTCATAAATGCTCTGCAAAATAAATGGGCATGAATTCCCACAGAAACACTCCAAGATCTTGCGGACAGCCTTAAAGGAAGAGTGGAAGCTGTTAAAGCTGCAAAAGGGGGACCGACTCCATATTGAAGTGTATGTATTTGGATAGAATGTCACTGCAGGTTTGGCCGAATACTTTTGTCAATAAAAAATATTTAAAAAATCGATATTAGCGATACATGACTTGCCACATGAAAAATGTAACCTGCTAATTATGTATCGATATGTATTGATTCCCCCCCATCTCTAAAAAAATAACAATTACATTTTATTGACATACCATCAGACTCACACCCAAGACTCCAAATGTACCTTAAGTTTAAGGAGCTTAAATTTTTACAAGGCAAAACATATTCAGCTTGTTCAAACTCATAAGTAAAATCTTCAAGACTTACGACTCAAATTTAACCTTAAATGCAATAACTGAAATTTAAACCAAAGGCCCATTGCCTCATTCTCTATACAGCTCACCCTCTACAAGTGGGGTTTGTTTTCGGTTGTTTCTATGACCAAAAAAATGTCAATATCATGCTCATTTTGTGAGTTCTACATTTTTGTGATGTCATACACATATTCCAGTAGTGATAAAAATGTACACGTTCTAAAAGTAATGATAACATTTGCTCTAACTGACATACGTATCTGAAAACCCAAATGCACAGTTTGAAGTCTGAAGCCTCCATTATAAAGCACACCAGCAAGGCTTCCACTACCGTTCAAAAGTTTGGGGTCATTCGCAAATTTCTTTGTTTTTGTTTAGTGATTTATTTTCTACATTCTACAACAATACTGGGCATTTCAAAACTATAAAATAACACATATGGAATTAGGTAATTACGTAACAACGTAGTGGCTAGCACTGTTGCCTTGTACCTCCAGGGTCCGGGTTCGATTCCTGTCTCTGTGTGCATGGAGTTTGTTCTTCCCATCCTTGGTGGGTTTCCTCCGGGTACTCCGGTTTTCCTCCCACCGTCCGAAGACATGCAGATCAGGCTAATTGGTGTTCCCAAATTGCCCGTAGTGTGTGTGTTTGCCCTGCAAGGGATTGGCACCCAATCCAGGGTGTACCCGGCTGGATTGGCTCCAGGCCCTCCATCTGAATACAAAATGAATACCCCTGAATACAGGATAGACGATGAGTTAGAGTGACTTAAATATCATAACTATCATTTTATTTATCCAAGTCTTGCATTGTAAAAGCCCAAACGTTGAGAAAACATCACTGTTCCTGGTCTCTAAATATTGGGTGGCTGAGAACGTGTCAGAGAGCAGATAGACGATCATTCTAGAGCGAACTCATTCCCCGGGGGCAGAGTCCAATTATAATAATAATGAACGGCCTGCTGGGATTGATAGAAATTGGATTTGTTTTGGTCACGATTTCTTGACTTTTGTTTGTGTGTGCTTTGAAAACATCAATGATAATAAGAATAAGAGAGAGAGAGAGAGAGAGAGAAAGAGAGAGAGTGAAAGGTGATAGGCATGCACTGAAGTGATGTAGCTGAGGTTGAGGAACTGTTAGAGCCAGAAATTGCACCGACCATGGTGCATGTTTTACCTCTGGAGGTGTTTCACACTGTGTCTGGGGGCAAAGACTGATTGATTTGATTGAGCAGAAAGAAAGAAAGAAAGACAAGGGTTTAAAAGTAATGGTATACTGTTCGCTCTCTCTCTCTCTCTCTCTCTCTCTCTCTCACTCGCTCGCTCCCTGATGCCAGCATATTCATCAAGCTCAGCTATTTGTATGAACACTCCCCAAACAACACACACACACACACACACTCAGACAAACACATTCTCTTTGCCAAACACGGTATACAGTGTACAGCTGAAAACACACACACACACACACACACACACGAACAAAGAACATCTGCAGTGTCTCATGCTCTTTATCAGGCTTTGTGTAGAAAGTAAAAGCTTTCCAAAGTCTGTTTGGATGAAATGGCTTTGCACTGCTCTATCATCACCAGAGAATCATTTGGGCCAGACGATATCCCCAACACACACACACACACACACACACACACACACACACACACACACACACACACACACACACAAAAGTACATTCTGTTGTAAAACATTTATTCTTTCTAACACCAACAATCAAACATTCTGCAGCCTTTAATTCCTAAATTGCCCTGATGAAAAAGAAAAACAATGTAAACACACACACACACACACACACAAGGTTTCCTGGTAAATGTACAATAATGTAAGACTTTAATGTCGTAATGAACAGTCCTCTGCCCGCCACAGTCAAGACCTTGTTATTTTCGTTCCAGAAGAATCGGATTTCCCTAAACACACGGCGTTTTTCATGCACACAGGCCCATGGGAGGAAGGTAATTATTGCAAAAGCTAAACTCTGAATGCTTTCTGGGTCAGCCGAGGCTGCAGAACCAATTTCAAAGCAAACACAAGTTTGGGTTTTGGTCTTAATATCTCTCAAATTAGAGATGTACTTAGATAAAACAGAAATGTTTTGTTTGTTTGTTTTAATGATGGTTAACTTAACGTATATAACTTAATGTAATATGATCTTAGATTGTAAGAGACCAGCTTTGCACTTTTTTAGATGTTTTTGCGTGATTTGTTTTATGATTTGCAGGATTAATTAAAATTCCAGAGTTTTAAGAAAAACACATTATTACTAGATTTTTTTTTTTTTTTTAAACAAGAGTTTTTGTTTTGTTTTTTGTTTTTAATTAATTAATGAAAAAAACTAAAATTCTAAAATGTTGTTTATTTAAAAGCCCTGTGTATAGCCTGGATTGAATCTTTTTAGGTAATTTTTTTTATAAACAAACAAACAAACAAAAACAAACAAACAAATAAATACAGTGGCATGCAAAAGTATGTAAACCTTTATTTATTTATCTTTTTTGTAAATAATAAATACATAAAGTTGTACATTATTATTGTAATTTCATAATTTATTTTTGAAATCATAAAGTATTTTAGTGCAAAATGCATTTTTATAGCATTCATAATGTATTTTCTAAACTTTTGCAATCCCATAATTTCAGTAATTTTTGAGTACCTGCACTGAATAAATTTTGTCATGAAATATAGGGCAACATTTCTTATTTTAAAGTAATTTGGACAATTCTGTAAGTGTATTTCTTTCAAAAAAAAATAAATAAATAAATAAATATATATATATAGGGTTTACAAGCATTCCACGTTTGTCCTCAAACTTTGCATATTTAAAGTAGTCAAATGTCACAAAATTGTTGTTCAGTGCATTACTAACTGTCTCTCTACACTCTACACAACTCTACACAACAGATTATCCGTGCCAACAACTGGTCCCGATCCAACCGAGCTTCCTCTGCAGGAAGCACAAATAAGTGATAAACATTAATCATGACTAATTGCAGCAGTCTTATCTTTACTTTATAAAGCTTAAACAGATGACAGAAAGACAAACGCTTCTGAAGTGAGTGTGTAATTGCCAAGAAACCTCATTTGCAAAAACAATGAGTACACTGTGATACATTATCAATCAAGTCACTGGAAAGTGTTTTTAAAAAGATATGTGATGTGTACTGCAGCAAACCTTCTTACCTTAACAAATAAGCACACAGTGTT
This sequence comes from Leiocassis micropogon, assembly GCA_028565275.1. Classification (NCBI taxonomy): domain Eukaryota; kingdom Metazoa; phylum Chordata; class Actinopteri; order Siluriformes; family Bagridae; genus Leiocassis; species Leiocassis micropogon. Next base: position 1,928,729 of record JAOVVA010000026.1, read on the forward strand.
TAGAAACTTGTGATTGAACAAGATTTTGTTGTACTTTTAAATTGGTAATTAAGATTCTAATTATATAATTATGAAGTAAGGCTAATCTTTTATGCTTCCCTCTCACTCTAAATAGACGCCATATTAGGGTGTGATTACTTATGAATCACTGATCTACAGCCCTATGTAGTATTGCTTGTTTGCTGGAACACCGCGATTCTCAGTGTAACGCTTCAGAAGCATTAGACTTGTCAGGTTCTAAACAAGCTTTTGTTCTTGCTACACTGTGACAAGATGATGATCACACTACTAAATAGCACCCATGATTAATTAACCTGAAATATTAAAGCATGTGTGATGTGTTTAGTGAATTCGATGACACTTTGCTTGTCAGTTCCACCCTGGGATCACACCAGGACACTGTTACTGTAAGCACAAATACAATCAGCGTCTACATCAGCGTCTACCCACCCATGACTAGCGTATACTCACCTCTGACTAGCGTATACTCACCTCTGACTAGCGTATACTCACCTCTGACTAGCGTATACTCACCTCTGACTAGCGCTTACCTCTGACTAGCGTATACTCACCTCTGACTAGCGCTTACTCACCTCTGACTAGCGTATACTCACCTCTGACTAGCG
>JAOVVA010000026.1:1942329-1953024 GCA_028565275.1 Leiocassis micropogon
AAATTTCATGAAACCCTTATACCTTTGAACATCTCTGACCTGATCGTCAGCTGGCACGATACTCCTGATGTGATTCTCACGCCTATTGATGTGCATGATTTCCAGGAAACGCTTGCAGTGACAGCTGAGAGCTTGTTGTGGACATTTCAATCTTCGACTTGTTTCCTGCGTATTAGAGAGCAGTGAGTGCTCGCTAATTAAGTTTCGGCTGATAATGAGATAAGAATCTAAGACAGCAGGCCCACCTTTCTTCCGGCCTTAATGCACTGACGCCCGAGTGCCAGAGTTGCGGGAAGCCGGGGGGAACCTCGCGACTCACCTACCTACGGTCTACGGTGGCTGGAGGAAGAGGAGGAATCTAGAAGTGGAATAATGATCCATTTCTCTTGTGGTCTGAATGAAAGAGGAAGAGCTCCAGATTAGGCGCCTTAACCACCTTAACTCTTTACAAACGTGATAGGGTGAAAAGTATTTTGAATCTTGCTAGCAAACGTTTGTAATGCGAAAATCGTTCTCAGTTCGTCAATTCGTATAACCATTTAGCGTTTTTTTTTTTTTTTTAATATATAAATTATTATTTGGGTGACGAGTTGCATTTTTTTTCCTCCTGAACAAACAACAAAAGACGCACCGCACCCAAGCATGACAGCAGCTCCTGTTTTGTCATGCTTGTCATTTGAAATCTACAACACAAAGCCTAGCTTTGTGCTTCCAGTAGCCTTAGCGTGGATTATTCTGACTGACCGAGTTGCTCGGCGACTCTGCGTGCACTTTCACACAACCTCTGGATGGATTATGAGGATTACAAAAATGCCATGGGCTGTAAATAACACATGGAGCAGTGAATTGGAATAAGATGTCTTATATATACGTTTTTGTCTTATTGGGTCATGATGGTTTGTGGGTATGTGGGTGTAACGTCCTGAATCTTTGTCTCATATGTGAATATTTCCTTAATTTGTCTGTTTGTTTTTTTTTTTAACCCTTTTGCCTTAATTCTCCATGTATGCATGGGTTTGTTTAGATTTTTATAATTCATTAGGAAACTAGGAACAAGTCTGTGCAAAAGTCCAAATGCAAATAAATGCTATAGACCAAAAATGCATTTAAAAAAAGTATTAGGTGTGACAATGCTTTGAAGACCCTTGAGTCTCAGGTATACTTTGTGCAGTTTTATAAGGAAATTAGCCACCAAGTTTTACTACAGCTTCATGGAGAAACACTTGGAGTTCTTCTAAGAACTTTTGTCTGTTGCACCTGCTTCTTTCTGGCAACTTTCAATGTTTTTGTACTAAATAAATAATAATATTGTTATATCATAAAATAAAAAAATCTTTAAGAAAAGTTTGTGGGTGCCTAATATTTTTGCATAGTACTATATCGTACAGTATTCATTTTTCAACTCATTAATATTTACATGTCGAGAATGAGCTTGATTAACTTGATTAACAAAGAAGCAAATCGTTTATGAATTTTTTTGTCATGGTAAGTTATACGAGGTGGTATCAAAAGGTTTCGAGACTAGTTTTGTAACATGCCAACAGATGGCAGCAGAAGGCTGCACGCACAGCCACAAGGAGCACCGACCTTCATAAGTCAGCGTGCCAAAAGACATGGTCCTGTGTACATCGGGATCTGTGCAACTGGCGCAATTCTGACAATGTGCGTTATGTCTGTGATTTCGAAGTTAGAACAAACAACAAACATCAAATTCTGCATGAAACTGAGCAAATCTGCCACAGAGACATTTGACATGATTCAGCATGATTTTGCGGCGTTGCTGCAACAAGTCGTCCAAGGTTTTTTGAGCATGCACACTTCAAGAGCGGAAGAACATCACTGGAAAACGACGAGAGATGACAAGGAAGATCTTCAACAACCTCAACCCCAGAAAATGTTAAACTATTTGGCAACTTGATATTCGTTGGAGAACAGTCCACCACATTGCCGCTATGGTCGGTGTGTCATAGAACAGTCCTGGCAATCCCCACATGTAATTTGATCATGCTCCCTGTTGCTGCCAAATTTGTCTCCCGGTGACGAAACTTGGATGTATGGGTCGACCCAGAGGCGAAGCAACAGTCTTCACAATGGAAGAGGCCGTTATCTCCGCAACCGAAAAAGGCGAGGCAGGTCCGCAGCTCGACCGAGTGCATGGTCATCATCTTTTCTGACATTGGTAGCATTGTGAATCAAGAATTCGTCCCCAGGGGGCAGACCATTAATAGCAAATTCAGGTTTTAAGGCGTCTGATGGAGGACGTACGGTGAAAGAGACCGGATCTGTGGCGTGCAAATCTCGAATTTGTTTTTCCCTTTTTTCTTATTTTTTTGTGTAGAATATTCATATACATGTGGTTTTTTATTATATACGTAGAGTACACACGTAGAGTATGTGGGTTTATTCAATCTTTATTTCAACTATTCATTCCTTCAATCCATCAGTCTGTTAGTCAAGAGTGAGCAAGCGTATGCTTGAAACGTTGAACTCCAGAATGGGAAGAAAGATTTTTCCGGCAATATGAGACCCTGCTGTGATGACTTTAGCCTTTAGAGGATCAGAGCAACAACTTCATTCAAGCTTGTGAGTATGCAAGAGAGAGAGAGAGAGAGAAAGAGAGAGAGAGAGACTTATCTTTGCTCTCTGTCACAGGAGACGCCTTACAACGCTTACAAGCCCCCCAAACTAATTATGGCAAAGTACACCGACGACAGGGAAAAAAGAAGAATCGAGTTAGCACAGTGGCTCTTATCGCTACGGTAAGCGTTTTCCTTACGCTCGAGCAGTGTCTGAGTGCGCGCATGAGATGTGGAAGTGCTATCACTCTGAGCAACAGCTGGATTCTTCACAGCTTTTTCACTCCCAATTGGAAAATTTTCTTTGCTGTTAGAAATCTGCCAAATTGTAACAGATTTTTTTAACGTCTTTTGGTCCAACTCACAAAATAGTTCTATTCAAGCTAGTTTTTGGAAACATTGTGGGAGAAAACTGGAATACCCAGGGCAATTCCACCAAGCAAAGTATGGTGCTAGCTTTGCTAGATGGTCAAGAAAGCGAGAACAACTTGTACCATCGCACATAAGTTGCTTTCTTCTTCTTCTTCTCAAAATCAGAGATCTAAACACATACCTTAGTGTTCTGTAACCCTGAGTGCAAAATAAGTTCAAGTTAACAATCCAAACAATTGCCTGACTCATTATTCCGCTCTGTATAAAAAAAAAAAACGTAAGTCATATTCATACAAACAAATCGACATTTTCCAGTCGATGCTCTCATTGTTCCTTCCCTCGGTGTCCTTCACAGTCTGCGGCGTGTCATTAGTGCGTCGTTATTCACGGGTGTATCCGTGTAAGCCCTTTGATTTTACACCTCGATCAGTTCGTCACACAGCCTGCCTGGTTTTTATGAGCCGGGGAGAGGAAGGTTGTTCTACCGTATGTGGCTGAAAATGTATTTCAGGACCAGTTTCTCCAGTTAATTACTCAAGAGATTACCGTTTAATAGAGAAGATTTGAGTGATGAGATTTCAAACTAATAGTAATAAATATCTAATGTATCTGTTAAACAAGATCTTATCTTTTTTCGTCTAAGGGAACGCAAATAACCTGTTGTGCTCAATTACAGGCAGTAAATAAATAAATTAATAAATGTGTGTGTTTGGATGGAGGGATAGATGGATGGATGGATGGATGGATGGATGGATGGATGGATGGATGGAGGGATAGATGGATGCTGGAGTAAATGAAAGAATGCTCTGATGGGTGGATGATTGGATGGATGGATGGATGGATGGATGAATAAAAATGATGCTCCAATGGGGGAATAAATGGACAAACAAACAAATGGACACTTGGATACATGAAAGAATAAAAATGAATGCTTCAGTGTATGAATGGATGGATGGATGGATGGATAGATTAACTTGATATTTAAATGGCCAAATCAATGTGTATATTCTCAAATTGTTGAATAAATCAATGAATAAACATATATGAATGAATGGATATGTTGATAGTTTGTATGATTAAAAATGGATGTTTCAGTGTAGGGATGGACGGATAAATGGGTGGATGAATGGATGGATGGACGGACAATTGAAATGGATGCTCCAGTAAGTAAACAAACAAATGTTTAATTGGTTAAATCAGTGGATGGATGATTAAAAAGTATGTTTCAAATGATAAATGAAAAAATGGCTTGTTGGATACGCGATGAATAAAATTGGCTGCTTCAGCATATACATATATTGATTATTTTTATGCTACAGTGGCTAAAATAAATTCAGTTTATTCATTTAATTATTTATTTTTTCCAGGGTTTTTTTAAACAGTGGACATTGTCGCAACACAACATTTCAGAAATAATAAATTATGGATATATAATCAAGATATAGCTGTTGAATTGATAGATTGATGACTGAACTGGGCATATATGGATATATGAATGGATGAATAATGGAAACAGGCACTCCAATGGGTGGATGGATGGATGGATGGGTGGATGGATAGATGGATGGATGAACTGGGCACTCCAATAGATGTATGTACTGTATGGATAAATAATGGAAATAGGATGGATGGATAAATGGATGGATGGATGGATGGATGGATGAATAATTGAATTGAAGTAGGTACTCTGATGGATGGATGAACTGGGCACTCCAATGTATGTATGGGTAAATAATTTAAATAGGATGGATGGTTGGATGGATGGATGGATGGATGGATGGATGGATGGAAGATGAAGCAACCCTCCAACCTTAAATTCAACCCCCCCCCCCCATTAACGGTATCTAGTAAATTGTTTATTCGTCTTATATAAAAACATACAGAGTAATAACTTCCTTTATTAAAGAAAAATACCTTACTTTTATCCATTTACAGTAAAGTTACAGTACATGTGTTGTGGAACTATAAAAACTTCACTAGATCAACATTTATATAATACGTTCTTTGTTCTCACCAACAGTTCTATAAAGCATCCACTGCACAATAGCTGTGAATAAGCTGTTGCCATGGAAACACTAATGTAGGGTGATTTGCAGCTGCACTCCTGTCAGAGCTGCTGTTATCCTGGAAAAGTAATCAACGCCTTCTGACCAATAAGACACCAGGACTCTAGAGCGCTATACTTATTTCTCAGACAAGCCCAAATATATCAAGTGTGTGTTTGGCTACATAGGGTAGGTCAGTTGCCTTGTGTATTACTTGTTTTAACACCAGTTGTGTGTCATTGCTATCGCTCAAAAACCCTCGACAAGACTGTTAGGTCTTATTGAGAGTCTTGACTCACTGTTCCCTTTTGAAATAAGAGCATCGTAGGTAAAGAGAGAGAGGGAGATGTGAAACGAGTGAGAGTGAGTTCATCCTCGGGAGCTGAACTCTGTAGTATTGCTTCCTTGCCCCTATTGCGCCTGAACTGATGCCGTTATTAGAGCCCGGAACGCTGACGCGAGACCTCCTCAGACAGCCTTTGTGTGTGCAGTCTCTATTAAAGCTCTGCTTCCTGCTCCTCTTGCATTGTGCGTCTGATTGATCCCGTCATGTCCCGCGCAGTCTCCTTTTGTCCTCCTAATGTACATCTGACGCAGCCTTTTGTCGCTAGTGATTCAGCTGATTGCTGTTTGCTAATGTCGCTGCCTTTCAAAAGGACCTGTCATGGGTGCCTCCTCATCGCTAATGGCCCTTTTTTTGGGGGGGGGATGCATGAAAAGATCTTTAGTGGTGGTTTTAATGAAATTGTCAATGTGTGTGTTTTTTCCCTTTTTTTTTGCCAGACAGCTCTCTTTAACAAATCAAGCAAGATATGTATTATTTGTTGCTTTTGTTATGGCTATGCTTCTGACCTTATAGCAATATAGACCAAAGGTCTTTGACACACTGTGGTTTTTAGTACAAACTTTCCTATGGATTTTAAAGGAATTTATTATTGAGTCAGTACAATCAGACAGAGGCAAACTCAACAACCACTTTTCATAATAATAATAATAATAATAATAATAATAATAATAATAATAATGTTGGTCCACCAGCCAAAGTCGTCAGAAAAACTGTGTAGGTTCCGCAGGATGCCAGGTAGTCAATAAAAAAAAAAACTGCACAAATTCTACCTGACACTAAAAGGTCTTCATAGCAAATTCTGACTTTGTTTTATTAAATTACTACATTTATTTGCTTGTGCCTAAGACTTAGTAATTGCATAGTAATAAGTATATAATAAAATACAAATAAAATGAATAAAATATACATACAATGAATAAAATGTGCAAAAATGAATAAAATATACATACAACGAATAAAGTTCATACTTTTTTTACTATCTTCTACAAATCACAATTACATTCTTAAATATTTTCTGTGTAAAATGTATATTTCACTAATACAATTATGTACTGTATTTTGTAATTATGTACTTTATTTTGTACTTTATTACTTTACTAAATGTATATTGTAAGATAAAGAAGTTTCTAAATGATAGAAGGAATTTTTCACCTTCTAAAGTATTCCATCCATCCATCCATCCATCCATTTATCCATCTAGGGACCTATGGAGGCCGATGGCTTTGTAGGGTGACCATTAGGGATATTTTATTACCTTTGTTTTTTTTACGACCTCCAGTCAACATTCACACCTTCACTACGGGCAATTTGGGAACGGCAGTTAGCCTAATCTGCATGTCTTTGGACTGGGGGAGGAAACCAGAGTACCTGAAGGAAACCCACCAAGCACTGGGAGAAGGTACATAGTCCATCCACACAGACCCCTAAGGCAGGAATTAAACACTCAGCCCTGGAGGTGCAAAGCAGCAGTGCTAACCAATAAGCCCCTGTGCCACCTATCTAAAGTATTTTACAAATTTAGGACTTTTTTTTTTTCAAATGACAGGTGCCAAAAGAGTGAGTGTTTTCCACAAGCTCGGGCTGTTTAAGTCATCACTGTGAAAACGCCTTTGAAAAGTCGGCATCCAGTCTGAAAGATGTGTCGCAGTCGAATGCGCTGTTCCCTGAAGGGAAGCTAATAGGCTGTCAATAAAGCGGGTTGCATCAGAGACAACGTTTTATTGCCTTTTATTACGCACACGGTCTCATCTGTGATACGCCTCCGAAATGAAGGTCAGAGACTCCGAGTGTCAATCTTCATGTTCGAAATGGAATAATTGACGGAAGCGAACACACCCCTCCGCACATCCACGCATCCTTAAACATGCGCACGTTTCCTTTAAAACGGAAGGAAAGACTTTCCCCTGACGTTAAAGCGAGAGCGATAGTCACGCACATGTTAGTCACACGAATGTCCCCTGTAATTAGAGATTTGCACCAGCAGGGTGTAAAATAAATTGACATTTTAATGGAATAAAGGCAGAGTCTAAAACTGCTGTCAGGAAATACGCATCCAAATTTACCCCCTATTCAGAGAGGGAACAATGAGAGTAATCATGGTGTAGAGTTTAGCGCAGTGCGTCTTATTAAATGTCAGCTTCGGGAGGAAAAAAAATCCACTTTAACTGAAGAGCGGGTTCAGTAATGTTGCGCTATTAGTAGCATCCGTCAGTCAGTCCCAGAAGAAGATGGAACGGCTTGAACTGCTTCTCCAAAAATATGATCTCTTTCCAAAGTTAAACAGATTTGTGGGTGAGAAAAACATTTGAGCATTGATACTTAGGGTTCTCAGGAGAACAGTTTTACATTTTAAATCAAGAATTTTGGGTTGTCAAAATGTTGTGCTGATGTTATTTCGGCAACGTTACGGACTTTGGGACGGCACTGGTATTCGGTTGTTTTGAAAGTTGGAACGATTCTGATGAAATGGCATCAAAACAACACTGACTACATGATAAGGGGATAACACCAAAAGAATGCTCCTAACACAATGCTCAAAACCAAATTAATACCGAACCAATGTCCTGAGCGGGACCCAAACTCCAATTACTCCAGCAGGAGCACTGCATTTTTATCACTGCACCACTAGGGGGCATGCTGTTGAAACTTGTAAATGTGCGTACATACTGTAACAATGAGCACCACAAACACCATATTATAGTAGAATAATTTAGGATTACCAAATCACAGATTACCAATCAGTCATAAGATTATGACATCCCATCACCATTATTGACCTTTTCAGCAGGGATTAGACTACACGGGTCAGCGTTCACTTCCCACATGCTTCAGTGAGCCTTGGCCTCCCATGACCCTTCATCCTTCAACACTTGGTTTCCTTCCTTTGACCACTTGATAGGTCCTGACCACTGCAGACAGGAAACATCCCTCAACTTGGCCCTTGTCAAAGTCGTTAAATCCCTACGTTTACCCATTTTATTTTTTGCTTCCAAGACATCAACTTTAGGGACAAAAGGTTTTCTTGCTGCCTAGTGGGTGGAAGTCCCACCCACTTCCTTGATCCATTGTTACGAGATATTGTAACTGTAGCTTCTGTGACAAGGGCCAGATAGTGATGGCTAGATGACTGGGTCAGAGCGTCTCCAAAACTGCAGTGTACCGGGGCGGGACATAACGGTGCGTCAGCGAGCAGTTCGGAAAGATGCAGTGGTAGTAGTAGCTTTAAAGTGGAGTGTCCTAGTGATGGGGAGGAATTGGACAAAATAAAAATTCAGGGGAAAAATTAAAAAAAGAAAAAGGAAAAAGAACGAAGAAACCAAAAAGGGACCAAGGATGTGTTCTACATTGTGCAAATGGGTGTTAATTGGCATAAATGCACCAAATAAACGATTATAATTTTGTTGTTTTGAGGTTGTGTTTGAAACGTGATGTTTTGATCATACGTTCAATAGTATCTCTAGGTCATTTTTTCAAAGTCATTCCAACATTTAAAAAAACATTGCTTGTCATCACAACGTTATTACAACCAAATTACAATGGTCATACAGTACAACGTTAGGTTTCCTGTTGTTTCATGATGGGAGACTCCAGAGAATTGAAAAAAGCAGCATGGGAAAGTGAGAACAGGATCTACCTTGCTGGTGTTCCTCAACATGGACAGTAACTATAAATTTTTATTTTATTTTTTTTAAGCATGAGGCTTCATTCCTTAACACGGTGACCCAGAATTTCCCAACACTAATAAATCCAGCCAAATTAAAAAGAGGAGGAACATCGAAGGTTTCTAATTGGTGGCCAATGTCCAGTCAAAAAACATGTATTGTTCAATAAAGGCCTCCCCTTTTTGTTTTAGTCATGATGAGTTAAAAACATCATGTTTACTCTTTTATAATCATTTTGAAGATGATTGGAAAACTTGACCTGCCTTTGAAAACACTCGTGGGCATAATATAATAAGAAAAGATCATATTGCATTGATCAAATTAGCAAATCAAATAAAAAATGCCATTTTATTATTTTTATTATTTTTATTATTTAAACTAAATGATTTTTCACGTTACAACAAATTTCTGTTTAGTTGAGAAAATTTGACCAGGAAAAAAAAAATGACCTGCAACAAGATTTTCCTTTGATACCATGTTTGGTTTATTTATTTATTTTTATTTTTTCTTTCTTTCTTTTGAATCTTCCTTTCATGTTTTAAATAATTAAAAACAAGCTCTGGAGTACACAACGAAATGAATGGATGAAACTAGTGTGTTTTAAATCTGTGGAAATAAACAGATCTAAATCTGTTGAAGAGATTATTTGCGTTGAAAATACAAAAACTGAATGAGAAAATTGGAAAACGCAGATCCGAGAGGCGACATTTAAGAGATTAACCGCATGAGAAGACTTTGCAAGCAGACAGAGATATACAGGAGTATAAATAACTAAAAGTTTATTAAATAAACTTAAATTACTTGAAAAGTCAATGAAAAAATAGAGGGAAAAAAATCCTTTTCTCTTCCCAGCCTTGAGTAATAACACACAAATCTATAATCTGTTGCTTCATTTCTAGCTCCCTACATTCCATATATTTGTGTTGCTTTGATGTATGAGCACACTTCAGTGTAATTACGAGTCTGGCTTTTCTGAAGGGCGCCGTTCACCAAGTTTGTTTTTTTTTTTTTTTCTCAAGACTGAGAAGGCCAGTGCCTTTCTAATGATGGATTAATGCGTCACTTTTCATTAGCATCTGTCTTTTTGAATGATGAAATAATTTTCTCCGTGTGCACGCGCGCTCTTTGTTTGAGTAGCACTTAGTTAAAAACTAACTCCCATCGCTTCGGAGGGCTTCTTCAGTTCATCTGGAACGCGACCTATTTACATACAGCGATGCGGGAAAATTTGTGATGTGGAAATTCTCGCATGAATAAGTTCAAGTCGTGAACAGTGGCTGCCCAGTGTGTTAAAGCTCTGTTTTAAAGGCATTTCTATTACAGTTTAAATACACAGATTTATATTTCACACGCAGCCAAAACTCAGTGGCTTTGCACAGGAAAGTGAAGATTGATTTTGTATATTGTTTGTCGTTTACGCATGAATCTCTTTTACCAAACCACAACACTAATGTGCTCGTGTCCGTCAAAGGTGTGTTGTTCTTTATCCTGACCTTCACACGCTCTACAGCACTGACACTAGATGACGCGTGTGTGTCATGACTTTTCCCCTGAAATATTCTCACGCTTCCATTCAACCGTGACAGTTTTACATGTCCTTGATGCTTTCCAACTCTGAGATTCTCTGATGCAGAAATATAAATGATTAAAGCTGAACTAAACTTGCTTTTTATTACTACAGCGTTTTATATTTG
>JAOVVA010000026.1:1987512-1995012 GCA_028565275.1 Leiocassis micropogon
GTATACCTATGATGAAAATTACAGGCCTCTCTCATCTTTTTAAGTGGGAGAACTTGCACAATTGGTGGCTGACTAAAAACTTTATATTTTTATATATACTGTATATATATATATATACTTTAAATACATATATATATAACCCATAGCCCTTAACCCTGTCTGCTCCAGGGGCACCATAAAATGGCCGACCCTGCGCTCTGACCCCTACCTAAGAAGCTGGGATATGCAAAGAATTAAAGAATTTCACTGTGCAGTAATGTATGTGTGACGAATAAAGGCTAACCTTAACTTATATATATTTGTATATATGTTTGTTAAAAAAACATAAAAACAAATAATGACTAAAATGCTCTAAATTGCTGAGTTTTAAGGGCTACAAGTTATAAGAAATGAGTAAAACTATATTTTAGATTTATTATAAATGAGTAAAAAATTTCTTGTTAAATTCATAACTAGTGTTTTTTTTTTTTCTTTGACTAATTGCTGTGATATAAAAGGAGCAAACCACTCCAGATGCGCTGTTATGGAAAATTTATGAACTTGTGCTAATAATTAGCTTGAATTTTGGATGATTCCACCCTGTTACAGATCATTGTTTTGTGGAACTGTGACAAACCTTCACCTCCCAGAAGCAAATGGCCGTCCATCAGCGTCCCTCTGACCGTCATTGAGGAAGAGAGAAAGGTAGCGCAAAACAAAGACTATAGCATTTCCACACTGTGTGTTTGTGTTAGTTGTGTCCTTCATCACCACAGCCTACCTGAGACGCTTCCTCAGCAATAGTCCAGCAGAAAGCATGTTGAGGACACGACTCGGATCCCTAGCTTGTGTCGGAATAAAACAGAGACGGTACATTTATTGATCTGTTGCAGTGGTCGGCCTTGGAGGGACAACGGGTTCTCCGTTCTTCAGCCTTCCGCTGCGTGTCACTGTGTTCGTAGATTTTTAATAAACTGACCTTTACCTGCAACTTTATATTACATCCTCTCAGGGGATGTGCCGTGTTTTGTGTGTGTGTGTGTGTGTGCTTGGAGGTTGTATGATGTTCTGAGCTCTCTTCTTCCTGCTCATCATTTTTCACTTTTGCTCACATCACACCTTCTCATTGTGATGCAGACAAGAGTTGGGATTTCAACGGATGAACCAGAGCCAGAGTGAAAAGGAAAACTATGAAGCCAGAAAACACAAGTGCAAAGTCTAGGAAATTACAGTAAATAAATAATGAAATACCTGAAAAACAAGAGCATATAAATAGACAAAACTTGACGAAACAAAGATAACAAGCATCAGGTGAGATTAATTAGCAACCATGGTAACTGTTACAGGAAGCAGCTCTCAGAGCCAAAAAAGGAAAGAAAAGAAGATATCAATAGAGGGAGCTTGCAAAGCATACTCGGAGACAAACTGAGACAAAATCCCCACTTCTCATAGTTTCTTTTTTTAGGAAATGTCAACCATATAAGGATTGTGAGGTACAAAATGTGAAATCATGTTGGCACTTTGGACTCTGTGAAGTAAATGTTCATGGGAAATGATGACTATATAAGGAATAACTATGATGAATAGGTAAATAGTACCCCATAGATTATATGAGAGGACATGGCACTCAGTGAGAACAATGGGAAAAGTCTACAGGAAATGATGATGTACAGAGTGTCATGTGTATACGATGGATCTCGAACACAAAAAGCAAAGCAGATACATACAGTATGTTGCACATGTTACAATTTGTCCTCACTTTACACTTTTTAATAATACGAGGGAACCAAATTTACTTGACCATCTAAAAACCAAAAGATGCCCATATGAGGTATGCGAGGGAGAGCAATGGTTAGAGACAGAGCAGGCATGGTGTCCTCCACTACTGGACATCTTACTATTCTGTCAGAACCAAATCTTCCAAGGAAATGCTGACCATATTAGGAGAGAGAGAGAGAAGAACAAAGCAAGAAGTTTCAGTTCAAGTCAACTTGAGACCCTCCAATCCGGTCCCCATTTTGATCTTAAATTAAATGTCCTCCAGGAAACAATGACCGTATATATATAATTCAAGAACAGGAACCATTTACCATATAAGGAACACTAGAGGCAAAACTAGGTGGATGTTTATGAAGTATTGAAGAATGGATCAAAAGAGATTTGAGAGGGTGGACATGACACCCTGTGAGTCACTCTGGTCTTTCTGGGAACCAAATGTCCACAGGAAGCCATGACCATGTAAGGATAATGAGGGGTAAAAACGAATGAGGGGTAAAACAAACAATGGGGAAACATCGTTTCCTAAAGACAAAAAAGGTTGTGCAGATGTAACATTGAATAGGAAAAAAAAAATCATGATTAGCACTGATTAGCTGATGTTCCCGTGCTTGGGTCCCTTAATTAATTTTTTTTTTTTTTGGACTTTGACACACCTCATTATGATCCTGATTTTTCATTGACGGTTTCATGTACATGCCTGTGCTGCTTGTAAACAGAAAAACAGCTCAAGATGTACTGTACATATGAGCATGTGATATGTCATACCTTCAGGTGGATGAACTACAACAACAGAAGATCAACATCATCAGGATCCAGTCAGTCAAGTGCCGGAATCTGAGACATAATAACAGGAAAAAACACCTGTTTTTTTTTTTTTGTGTGTGTGTGTGTGTTTTTTCTCAATCTGTTCGCTGATTTATTTAAAAAATAATAATAATAAAAATTTGGCCACATACAGTAGAATAGGGTTAAACAAATTGGCTTTGCTTTGAAATGAAGTTGTTTAAAGGACTCAGCCTCTCTAATTAAGCATCAATAGTGCAATTAGGGTAGTTATTTGCTCGGAGCAGTTATTGACCGGAATGATTGAACACCATCATATCAGTCTGGTCGACGGCGCGGTTTCTTGTCACGCTCCGAGATTCCAGCACGCTAAGAAATCTGTGCATGTTAAACAATTAAAGGTGCAATAAGCAAAACAGCACTTTTGGTTTAAGCTCAGGGTCGTTGGGGAGTCCAGGTCTGATTTACAAAATATGGAGAATGTATAAGACCAGCCCCCCCCCCCCCCCCCCCCCCCCCCCCCCCTGCCTCACATGCTGAAAGTTCTACATATTGCCATATTCCACAGTGCGATTTTTCACATGACTGAGACAAAGCATGGAAACAGATGCCTCGATAATGAAGACAATGACTAAGCAACAAAGTGGAGATGAATTTGTTTTTTTGTTTTTTGTTTCTTTAGAACGCACTACAGGGAAATTGAAAAAGTGATAACTGGAGGACTTTTTTAGATTGCCATTGTCACTCACATGCTTCCCTGTCTTGGTTTCCTCAGACGATGAGTCGGCGTTTTTTCCCTTATGATGTCATTGGGACTGACGCTGTGCTCAGCCTGGACGAGGACTCTGTTCTGTCCACGAATGAGGTAACGACTACATCATATAATGGATGATATTGTAACATTATCACAGACATAATAAAGAATATTACATTTTATTTTTTTTATTCTTCTTTGTAAATACTTGTTTATGCAAAAGTTTTGTAAATGAACACAATTGACATTAAGATTACCATAAAGTTCATATATTTTTATATAATTTGAGCTCATTGTATCGAATTGTTCTGAATTAGCGTGTTCTTTTTAAAATAAATTATTTCTTCGAAAAAAAAAAAAACATAAGATGAATAAATAGAACCTGACCTAACAACTGAAAATGCAATTAATCCGTCTTTTTTTTTTGGCTCCGTTTTCATTTTCTGCTACTCAGCTTGCTTTCTTAGCGTAGACGTCTTTGTTATGCAGAGCGCGCTGCCCCCCTCCCTCGTCGCCGTGTTTTGTGTTTGTGCACGCACTTTGTTAATGTCAATTCGCTCTCCTCAGATTCAATTAGCGCAGGCATGATATTTACACGGCGCGGGATCAGCGGGCTGCCTGGATTTGCTTTTAATTGCTCTTGGTTGTATAATTTAATAAGACAGTAGTGCGTGTCTAAGAAGGAGAGAGTGAGACGGATAGACAGGGAGAGAAAATAAAGAAATGTAAAACAAAAAAAAGAGAGAGAGAGAGTGAATTATGAGAGGATGAAGAGAACATTTTTTTATTGGGATATCTGCATTAGATTCCATCGAACTTCTAGTCTCGCTCCAGAATGAACACTTCGTGGTCTTGAACCACTGAAGTTTCTTTATACACTGTTTCTGAATGTCCTTTTGATAGACCAAGGTTGCAAGCCAAAACAGATCAAGTTGAAATAAGCCTGGAGTTGTTTTGTATTGTTCTTGACTGCCAAAAGAAAATGAGATAATGATGATGATGATGATGATGATGATGATGGCAATGATGATGATGATGATGATGTGGCCGATCCATGTTGGTAAACCCAAGGCAACCCTGCCAGACATCGTGTTCCAGGCAGCCGAAGGGAATTATGGGAGCCGGGCCATGGAGCTGATTGTGAAGTAAAACAGGAGAAAAAGTAACAGCTCGAGGTCTGGGAAAGTCTGGAAGATAAATAAATGAAGTAATTCTGTGTTTGTCATTAACTTGTGCGCTGCCGTTGTCAGTTCAGAACAAATGGAGCCTGGTTTTGGCCTGTTTCCTTGGCCGGAGGCAGGGGGACGTGGACGAGGGTTATTCATCACACATGCCGAGTTCGGTTAGAAAAGCCATTAGGCAGTTTAGTGTTTACTGTCCGCATGTTGACGATGCAAATATAGTGTTAGAGAAAACACGACGTGTGTATAATGGAAGAGCGCTGCGTTAACGAACTGATACACACACACCAGGTGCATACAGTGTGACTGTACTGTCGACATCTGACTGTACAACAGAACCCGCTTCCATACGATACAGTCTTACCATTCAGTCTTTCACTTTCACTTCTCACCAATGCCCCTTCCACATCTTACTTTCTTTATTTATTTATTTCCTATATTTTCCCTATCCTTTTTTCCTACCTTTCTAACTTTCCTTCTTTCTTTCTTTCTTTCACATATTTTCCCCATCCTTTCTTCCTAACTTCCTAACTTTCTTTTTTCCATATTTTCCCATGCTTTCTTCACATGAACTTTCTTTCTTTTTCTTTCTTTCTTTCTTTCTTTCTTTCTTTCCCATATTTTCTCCATCTTTTCTCCCTTTCTTTCTTTCTTTCTTTCTTTTTTCTTTCATCTCCCATATTTTCCCCATCATCTTTTTCTGTCTTTTTCTTTTTTCTTTCTTTCTTTCTTTTTTTATTCTTATATTTTTCCATTTTTTATGTTTCCATCATGTTTGTTTCTTTCTATCAATTTCTATCTTTTTTCTTTAGTTGTTTATTTAGCTTTTCTTTTATCCTTCCTTTCTTTCTTTATTTCTTCTAACTTTCTTTCTTTCTTTCTTTCTTTGTAGTTCCAGTTACTTTCTTTCTTCTCCCATTTTTATTTACCCTTCCTTCCTTCCTTCCTTCATTTTTTTGTTCTTCCATTTCTAACATTAAATGTGATTTTTTTTTTTTTTTTTTTACTGTATGCCCATAAAAAAAAAATATGTATAATCTGATATTTCCTTTGACCGCTCCTAGCTTTGATTACAGCCATGACATTGTTTCGAATAGCTTATGCAACGTCACAACATTTATTTCCATCCAGCGTCACATTAAATTTCTCTCCAAGATCTTGTAGTGATGATGGGAGAGTCGGACCACTTGTAAGGTTTTCTCCAGCGCATCCCAAAGATTCTCAATGAGGTTAGGGTCTGAACTCTGTGGTGGCCAATCCATGTGTGAAAATGTCAATGTCTCATGCTCCCTGAACCATTATTTTACTGTTTGAGTTTGAAGAATCCTGGCAGCGTCGTCTTGGAACATGGCCGTGCCATCAGGGACGAAAAAATCCATTGATGGAAAAATCTGAAGTATATTAATCACTGCAGTAACCATCCATTAGGATAATTGGCCTAATCCAGGTGGTGACTCTTTTTGACCTCGCAGTATGTGTGTTTGTGTGTGTGTGTGTGTGTGTGTGTGTGTGTGATCATGATCAGTAAAGGAGATTTGTTTTCTGTGGTGGTGCAGAGACTTTATTCTGCATGTGATTGATGTTCAGAATTATGGGTTTTTTTTTAGTTTCTAATTAAAGTCTGTGACGTTAGACACGAGTTCACTCCCAGCCCTCGTCCTGCAGACGTCCTGTTTATAAGAGTGTCATTTTTGCTAACTCTGCATAAAAGCAGCCGTGTTGAGAGATCATTAACACCTTTCCCTCTGTGCACTCAGGTGGATTTCGCCTTCATCGTGTGGCACAGTTTTCCCGAGCGCATAGTCGGCTATCCGGCACGCAGCCATTACTGGGACGCCACCAAGGGAAGGTGGGGCTACACGTCCAAGTGGACCAACGAGTACTCCATGGTACTGACGGGCGCCGCCTTCTACCACAGGTACCAAAACACCACCCCGAGGGCTGTGTGGGGAGTTTAATCAGAGAGTGTGTGTGTGTGTGTGTGTGTGTGTGTGAGAGAGACAGATAGAGCTCTCAGACACAGTGTGATATAAATGTTTGCACTGACAGGTTCAGTGGGAGATCTCAGAGATCTATAGCGCAGGTGAGACAGCGATCACAGTTTGTTTTAAACTGAAGGCCCCTCTGATCATTTTTCACACACACACACACACACACACACAAGACAGTTTTACAGACGCAGCACTTTGCATAAGATGTGGTGTGGAAAAGACAGAAATGACAAACATTCCATTTAGATTAACAACAGCTGGATCTCTTTATTTCTTTCCTTTGTTTTCTTTTCTTTGTATCATATTTGTTTCTTCTACTGTTTGCTTTCTTTCATGCTATTTATTATATATATCTTTTATATATATATATTAATATACAGTATATATATTTATCTTCCTTTTTTTCTTTTTTTCTTTCTTGTCCATTGTTTTTTGTTCTTTCTTTCTTTCTTCCTTTCCCCATTTCATTTACCCTTGTTCATTTCTTTTATATCTTTTCTCTATTTTTTTTATTTCTTGCTTTCACTTTCTGTCTATCTTTCTTTCTTTTTTGTCCTTCTTTCTTTGTTTTTTTTTTTTGCTTTCTTTAATTGTTTATTTATTTATTACTCATTTTATTTCTCTTTTTTTTGTTTATCTTTCTTCCTTTTTTTTCCCACATTTTATTTCCCTTTTGTAATTATTTTATTTAATTTCTTTCTAACTTACTTTATTACCTTATTTATTTATTACCCATTTTATTTATCTTTCTTTCTTTCTTGTCCACGCTTTATCTTTGTTTCTTTTTTCTTCCTTCCATCCTTTCCACATTTTTGTTTCCTTCTTTCTTTCCCCATTTTAATATCTCTCTCTCTCTCTCTCTCTCTCTCTCTCTCTCAGGTACTATCATTTCCTCTACACTCACTACCTGCCCGGTCGTCTCCTCTCCATGGTCGACCAGCTCGCCAACTGTGAGGACATTCTTATGAACTTCCTCATCTCCACGGTAACCAAGCTGCCACCAATCAAAGTCACACAGAAGAAACAGTACAAG
>JAOVVA010000026.1:1997512-2002806 GCA_028565275.1 Leiocassis micropogon
AGCTTTTATTTAAAAACCTCAAACTAAAATGTTTCCTTTTGTTTACAGTCTGACAGTATTTGAATGCAGTATTTGAATAATTATATACGATATGTTCTAACGGCCATTCAATCCCACTCACTGAAGATGATGATGATAAGATTCGTAAGAGGTTGATATTGGATAAAAATGGATTATACAGATTCAGACACCTACACAGACCAGTGGGACTATAGACTGCATTTTTAAAAAAAAAAAAACAATTTGGCACTACAGTAATTAGTACTGTTGTGTGATAAAATGCGATAACATAAAATGCTGACAAAAATAATGTGTCAGAATACTGTGTGCATTGTATCAATCAAAACGCGCAACCTCAAACGTAATTAACGTTATCATGCTAACATTAACACAATACCCATAAAAAATAGACACTTGGCTACTCTGGGATGCGGGAAATTAAGTAAATTACATTTTTGGCTGGTCTTATAAAATTGAAGTTTCATTAGTCATGCTGCAAATATATGCCCCTAGTCCATTTATTTTCTGAAACACAAACAGTTTCCCATCAACACCACACAGTCTCCCCAGTTAAACCCAACACTTTTTTTTTATACACTGTAGCCACTGCCACTGTATGCTGCATGAGAGTGATTTGCTCTAAACAGCTTACATTTTTATACAGTACTTTTTTCTTTATATATTAAAATCATTTTTCAGCTCACCGTTGACCTTAAGTGGTTAATGTTATGGGGAAATTTTCCTTTTTTTTCTCTTTTTTTTCTCTGAATGATAATTAGCGAGTAAATTATCATTCAGATCTTTCATTAATAGCTAGATCTGTCTATTGTCTGACTCTTGGTTAACTTATTTACCTTTATCAAGCTAAATACAGATGATCCCTGACTTACAGTATGCTGATTCCACTAAAGATTTCATTAAGATTGATTTTTAAATAAAATGCAAAATGTTTTTATCTTTTCCTTGGCTATCCATATGATGTCCGAGGTCCCCCCATGAAGCTTCCAGTCAGCCACGCGATCACAAAGATAAAAAACAAACACTATTCCCGTATAACCGTCTATTGTGTTTCCACCTTTTCTGGATTTTTTGCTATAAAACTCAGACAAGGAGTAATGTGACGTAATAGGGTGATGTTAAACGACTATGTATTCATGGGTTCTATTCCCACCTCAGGTCTGTGTGCATGGAGTTTGCATGTTCTCCCCATGCTTGGTGGGTTTTCTCCGGGTATTCCAGTTTCCTCCTACAGTCCAAAGACATGCAGATTACGTTAACATTCCCAAATTGCCTGTAGTGTGTGAATGACCATGAGAGTGTATGTACGTGTACACATTCCTGCAATGGAATGGCACCTTATCCAGGGTGTACCCCACCTTGTACCCTAAGTCTTCTGGGATAAGCTCCAGGCCCCCCTCGACCCTGTATACAGCGGTACAGACGATGAGTGAGTGAGTAAGAAGGAGTTGTCAAATCAAGTCAATCGCTGGGGGGGGGGCGCAATCCCCCTTCTGCTCCCACTGAACCTCCACCAGTCCCTCCCAGGAACTACTTTAATGGCCCAAACATGTGAAAACGGCCTGGAGCGAGTTCAGGACTGTACAGGGGATGTGGCGATAACTCCCGGTCGAGTTCCTGTAATGTGCAAGTGGTGATGGTGGATAATTGTGTGTGCAGTTTCCACAGACAGATGTGTGTCTCCCGCAAGTTGGGGAAAGTTATCCGTCAATGTTCAAGGTTGTGGGATCGGCACCCTTCTTAAAAAAGTTTGTATTGTTCAAATTTTACTGCGGGTAAGAATCTCATCAACGTACTGTCCTTAAAGTCTTCTGTAAACGTCAATCACATTTAGGTGTGAGTCCCGGATTGACTTGAACAGCCCTCGTAAAAAAAAGCTCACGAGCCGATCTGACAGCTTGTTTAAATAGAAAACAATTAGTTCACGTTCATGTTCTACTATGAAAAAAATTCCATTATAAGCGCTCACATTCAAATCACATGTTAATTAAATAAATAAATGATTTAGGTCTTAGCTACTGTAGGTGAGGTGCTATAATACAATGCATGTGTAAGTAGTAAGTATACGGCTAATGGGTGAAACTTAGCATGGTCTGAAGTCTAAAATTATGATAGGGTACAATTCTTTGTTAGACAGCAGAATTTTATGACTAGACATGCTATCCATGGAGCTAAATATGGAGAAAATCCAATCGCCTGTTCCATCACGTTGTTGAAATTATTTCAAAGTGCTTTTGAGAACAGGTCGTTTTCTTTTCAAGTGTTTGTGTGCTGACACGATTTGATTATCGACGGCTTTATGAACTCTTTCATCCCTCTCTTGAGAAACCTTCAGAACAAAGAAAAGGTCTGATAGGCGGAGATTCACCCTTCCACACCTCCCTCTGTGTCTCCCTTTCTCCCATCCGTCTTCTTCTCCACGGTGTTCTCCTGCTCATCCTGATGCCAGCTCTCATCACGCTCTGATGTCTTCTTCGACGAACTTCTGACGCTCCGTAAGATGAAGCAAATACCGTGAGACTTTAGTCTTTACCTGCATCGCTGTTGCATTTACGGAAACGCGTAACGAGGGAACTTTTTTTTTAACGAGGGAAAAACACTTTCTGCCCAATCAGAGTCCCGAATTGTATATCGTGCGAAATATTTAGTGATATTTAAACCGATTATTGTGTATTTGCCAAGTTCTAGCTGTCTTTCAGACGGTGCACTAAAATTGGACAGCCATTACTGGCAGAGGGTCATCGGTCAGACACAAAGGGAGGTACACTGGACAAGTAGAGGCGTATATGGGGGAGTGTGTGTGTGTGTGTGTGTGTGTGTGTTTTGACCTTGGGAAAAAAAATAAAGAAATGAAAAGCCAATAGTGACAGACATCAGACCATGCTTCTCTGGGTGTTAGAGAGGAGCTTGAGAAGTGTGTGTGTGTGTGTGTGTGTGTGTGTGTGTGTGTGTGTATTTATGTCTATGTGTGTCTCATATCTCTGGAACACATATACCAAAGTGGACTCACATCAAAATCGCAGTTGAATTCTCCTCACATCAATCACTAGGACATACTCCCAGTCTACGTTTTTTTTTCTTTCTTTCTTTCTTTCTGTTTTTTTTTTGTTTTTGTTTTTAACCAGACATTGATTTTTGCTTGTGGCATCATGGTGCGTGAGCTAGAAAAACTTTATTACCTTTGTGTGGCACTGTGTTCGAACTTTGCTCATTACTGCCACTCACCAGTCGCAAAAATAGAAGCAAAATTTGATCTTCCCTCTTTCTTTCTCTCTTTCTCTCTCCCTCGCTTTCCCTTTACTTCAAACAGCAACCTGATGGGAGTCGATTATTACAGTCCTGAATCAATCAGTCACAAAGACGTTGTTAAAATATCTATAAATCTCACAAAAAAAAAGAGAAAAATTTTCCCTGCGTGCTAATAAAAATGATTTCTGCCCCCTGTAGGTTTCATAAGTGCTCGTCAATACTCGCTAATAGTCTCTCTATGGCATAAATTGAGTTGGGATTGGGGACGCGCATAGAGAAGCAGCTCTCTCATCAGTGCTGGCATTACACGCACGCACACACACTAACACACACACTGGGACTGAATGATGAGTGTGTTACAGCGAGGCCATGCACTGATCAGGTCATAAACAGTCATTATTTTCATTCTTTCAGTCTCATTCATGTTCAAAATAGTCTCAGTTATTTCCCTATATATTCCCATTCAAAGCAAAATCTAGTGTTTTACAAACTGAAAATTTTAAATAAGCAATTATGCTTTTTCAGTAAAATAATCAGCACCGCTTTCCTTGTTTTCCAATGCTGATTATTTTCCTATAACAGCAAACTCTAAGGTGCTTAATTCCTTACATCATGACTATAAATAGATGATTATCGGTTGCCAGCTTGGCATGTCACCAAAGTGTCTCCAACCAAGCAGCTCGGATTATTTACGTATATATTTCTCCATAATGTTCTGCTTGGCTTAAAATCAGTAGTTTAATTACTTTTTTTTTTTTTTTTTACTTAGACAAGGATATTTTGTTATTTGACAAAATAAGCACTTCATGCCAATTTTAATGAGAACATTTCGTTAATGGAGAACAAACGTGAAAATTAGCTTCAGTCGTTCCTTTCTGAAGAGCTACATTTATTATTTATTTAAATAGAAGGGACGCATCTGTCTGTGTGGACTGTACACACAATCGTACACCAGCACCACTTGCACATCACAGGAACTCAGCTCGGAGTTATTGCCACATCCCCCCCTACAGTCCTGACCTCGCTCCAAGCCATTTCCACATGTTTGGAAAAGGTATTAAAGGAGTTCCTGGGAGGCCAGCGTTTCAGATGTGAAGCAGGCAGTCAGATCATGGAATCTGGGAAAACTTTATACATTGATGGTGTCCAAGCAC
Source organism: Leiocassis micropogon (assembly GCA_028565275.1). NCBI lineage: Eukaryota > Metazoa > Chordata > Actinopteri > Siluriformes > Bagridae > Leiocassis > Leiocassis micropogon. The sequence continues at coordinate 2,001,934 of JAOVVA010000026.1, forward strand.
TAGTGAAGTGCTGGGATAAGTACATCAGTGCAGCAGGAGCTTTTTCTCTCATAACTGTGTTCTGTTATTCTATGTAATCAAAGTCCTGGTTTGACTTGAAACGTGACTAAAAACATAGTTCATATGAAGTCACATCCTTGCTATGTTTTAATGGTTCAGTATGGTTCTGTTCAATTAACCTCAAAAATGAACAGATCTTTGTTTGTTAACCTCAGTGCATTCATGCTGCAAACTGAACAACAACGGATGCATAAGTTTAATGTCTATTGTTAGCAGTAGGCTAGCCAGCTAACTGTGAAGAGTGAACAAAGTGAATTGTGGAGAAAGTAGCAAGCAAAATTCACTCACTCACACATCTATACTTTCTATATCTACGTATACTGCTTTATCCTGTATACAGGGTCACGGGGGGCCTGGAGCCTATCCCAGGAGACTTACGGTGCCAATTGATAAGGTGCCAATCCATCACAAGACACACACATACACACTACAGGCAATTTGAGAATGCCAATTAGCCTAATCTGCGTGTCTTTGGACTGTGGGAGGAAACTCACCAAAAATTTTTTTTTTGCTTTGAAGTAAATTCTTGTATGTAGATGACCACATGTTAAGGTAAAAAGTACTACAGCTAACGTTTACATTAGGAACCCATCACCATTTCTTCAGCGAACACTTATTTTGTTTTTCCCAGTCGGAGTCTCGGTTACAACTTTAAGTCGAATGCAGCATTAGTTCATTAATTTTTGTACATGGACAAAAGTATTTGGCCAAACCTGCAATGACATTATATCCAATGTATATATATATATCAGTGGCGATTTCTTTAAGACTGCAAGGGAAGCTCAGCTTCCCCTATAATGTCACAAAATTAAT
>JAOVVA010000026.1:2016207-2032235 GCA_028565275.1 Leiocassis micropogon
GACTCAAGTAAAACGTGCAACTAGAAGTTTTTACAATGGGTATTCTTGACAGAAGTTTCTGAGGTTGTGCATGTAACAATGCACAAAAAAAGCTTTGTGAAAAAGCAAAAGTTTTGAAGAAAAAAAAAAACAACAGGATGAAGGAGTCTTCCAAAAACAGTCTGACGGACAGATGCCTTGAGGTTGACAAGGGGACGCAGCCATCAGGTCGACTGCGGTCGGCTTTGATTCCCCCGGATCGCCTTTGAAGGGCCTCACATCAGATACAACCCCGCGCCCCTCCCTTCATCCATCCCTCACTGCTCTCGCCTTCTACAAGCTCTCTACCAGTTATTCTCAGTTTCAAGGTCTATGGAGTCAGCTCTCTTGTTTGATTAAGCTGAGCATATTTCAAGTTTCCTTCTAACGTCACCAGCGCCCTCGACCGTTCCCGCACTGCCGCGTTCTATATATCGAAACAGTCACCGAGGAATGATGGATCTTCTAAGTTGTAGTACTCGGGCAGGAATAACAACATCGGAAAATAAGCGAAGCTAAAAGTTTTCCTGATTTTTAAAAAATGGTTACATTTCAGTTTAAGAGGAAAAAAAAAAAAATCTTCAAAATCGCTTTCATTTGTGTGGAGTTGATGTAAGATATCTTTCATTCTCACGTTTTTTCCCCCCATAACAATAATAGCAATATTACCACAAAGAATGTTTAAGCCAAATCTGATACAATTTCTGGTGAACACAGGCATAAAAGTGATAAAAAGGTGAACACTGGCATAAAAGCGAAAAATTTACATTTCAATGGTTTGAATGATGCAAACGTTTTAAAGAAGGCCATACGTCCGTGGCTCGGAGCACACTGCAGTCGTTCCCATGGGCATTCACCGAGTGGAACACATGATCCTTGGACATTGATGGACAACTTGCAGAAGAGACGCATCTGTCTGTAGGAACTGTACACACAATCGTTCACCAACACCACTTGCACATTACAGGAACTCAGCTGGGAGTTATTGCCACTCAAGCTATTCCACATATTTGGCCCATTAAAGGAGTTCCTGGTAGGCCGGGGTTTCAGATGTGTAGCAGGTAGTCTGATCACGGCTCCGGCGTACTGAGAAAACCTTCTACCTCGATGGGGTCCAATCACTAGTTAAAGAAACACTGGGATAAGTGCATTAGTGTAGCAGGGGGATTATATAGAGAAATAAAGGGAGTTTTCACTCTCATAACTGTGTTCCATTATTCTGCAAAAGTCCTGCTTTGACTTGAACGCCCCTCTACAGTGAGGCTGCAAATAAGTGAAAAGAAATGCTAATAAAAACATTTATTGCAAAGAAATTTAATCATTTTAATAGAACACAATTAAGTAAATGTAGAAAACAGAAAACAGGTGGGAAATTCTTGATAGAGATCCCGAACATAGACGTTTTCAGTTCCTGTGTTCTGATTGGCTAGAAAAATGCACTTCTGCAAAGGGGCATTCAGGAGCAGGTCATTTAAAACTACAGGGACAGAAAGAAAAGTGAGGATCCGAGATGTATTTCAGCTGCAACACACACACACACACACACACACACACACACACACAGCATTTTGGAGACCTCTAAGACTAAGACTCTGAAACTTGTTTTAAAAGGATAACATTTGACCTTTAATACTGGTGTCTTCAATGATCCATCCTTGTCTTTGAGCTTCACCGACTATACTGTAAGACACACTGGAGCGAACACCAACCCCTGGAGCGCTCCTGTGTGATAAAAAGCAAGATGGCATTAACGCAACAGAGATTCCAAGCGGTTTATTCATCTCGTCCGATTATAATGCTCCTGCTGCATTTTATTCACTTTGTCCTCACTGGCCTGTCACCAAATATGAGAGGCTGCGAGAGCGAGAGTGAGAGCAAAGCTAGCGTTGATGCAGTGTAATTGTAATGCTGAAAGCTTTTTTGGCAGCACTGTGAACAAGTTTACCTATCAAGCCATTTTAATTAAAGCAGCCTTCGCCATTCACTTAATGAAAAGCTCCATTGAAACCCAATGGAACTCATTTGGTAATGCTAATTGACTAGCGGCACAGCCACGAAGGCAATTACAGTGCGCTTGTTCGCGTTCACACACACATAGACACACACACACGGGCTGGCTAATGTGCTAGACGCACTCATTTGAATAGTGCTGATCAACCTGAGAGCCTGTAATTTCATAATATAATTTGCAGTAATGCACACACTGCGGGGCCTTTACCCAGGGGGCCAAGGGGCAAATAATCACGGCACAGCTCTGATGAAGCACATCCTGGCAAGGAAACCAAGAAACCGAAATGTTTTTCTGGAAAGAGTCTCCAGTGTCAGTGTTTTGCAACAGGTGGTTTTCTGCTCCAGGAAAGTCTTCAAGACAAATTAATTGATTCTGTGTGATTTCGCGACAAAATAAAAACAAACCTTTTTGCAATTTTTGACCTTAGCAATTCGGTCGGTTGTGTTTCTGTGCATTTTGGATTCATTAATTTCTCGTATTTAACAACCCATATATCTTGGTTAGTATAAAATTTGTTTAAAATCATTTTGTTTGTAGGCCGCCATTGTTGTTTAGATTGCAATGCAGTCTGGGTAGTGACTTTGAACGGTTGCTGCGATTTCGAACAAGTTCTCTTAACCTCTCCACAAGACAAAAATGTCATCTGCCCAGAGCACAATATTAGGGAAAATAAAAACCCAGAACGCTTTTATGATCAAAAACATCAAAAGGGAGACGATCAAAGCAGTGAGAAGATGAGAGTCGGGCAAAATTGACAGCATCTTTGCGCCAATTGCATGTCCGTTGAAATTTAGAAGGAGAGCGGTTGCTGTAGGGAGCTCTGATTTCTCGTGGTAGCTGTACAAGCTAAGAATACGAATCAAACTATAGTTGACTAGCACCTGCGAGTTCATTTGACATGATCTAGTCAATGCCTTGAACAAATCAGGACTAAAATGGTGAGAAAACGGCTGCAGGACTTTTCAAAGATGGACTCGACCACAAGCAACTTCCCATTCTTTTCTCCTCTGTCTGTCACTAGGAAAACTGTGAAGACTTACATCACTTCTCTTGTTGCCCCTCAACTTAAAATTCCACCCAAAAGCAGCACAATGCATGATTTTCAGTGTTTTTCAAGTTTTTTCGCACTATTAGGTCAACTACCAAATACAACCAAAGTACTGTAACGGGTTCGACCCTATGTGCCCAGGCGGCATCATAAAGTACGGACATGAGGCGAGGTCTTACGGGAAAAAGGGTAATTTATTTAGGTAAAATTGGGGAAGGAAAGGGTGCAGGTCTGGTGGGCAGTGCCCCGCTGGCATGTGGGAACAGGCTGGTGAGCGGTGGACAGCAGGCAGAGTGGCAGCGTGGGCCCGCGTGGACAGCAGCACCTGCCTCCGTCCGCTCGCGCTGACTCTGCTCTCGGTGGACTGCCAGACTGGCCCCTCCCAGCTCTCTGTGGGCGCGGCCTCAGACGGGAGTCCTCTCTGACGTCCGGCGGGTTTCCCCGGCTGGGACAGGGGGCCATGATGTGATCCTCCTTGCGGCCTTTTCCTCTTCGGCGACAGGGCAGAGTGCATTGCACACTTAAAATAATGGCACCTCCCACAGTTCAAAATATGTATATGACAATGTGTGTTTTTACTGTAATAAGTAAAGCTTTTGATGTGTTTATAATTATTTGTTTTAGTAGAATTTATATTGCATTAAAACCTACAAGTTTTAGTGGACTGGCATCCCATCCGAGGTGTACCCCGCCTCGTGCCCGGGATAGGCTCCAGTACAGGTCAGGCGGTATAAAGAATGAGTGAGAGTGAGTCCTACAAGTCTTAATACCCAAGCTTCTTGTTACGCTTTCTTTCACTAAATAAAAAATATAATAAATATGAAAGCCAAAATAAATTACCACAAATATATAAAAATGAAAAAATATATATAATAATGAAATATCTAAAATGTGGCTTAAAATAATATACAAGATATAAAATATAATAAATAAAACTAAAAAAATCCACATAAAAAAATAATTAATTACAAATTAATATAAAATTAAATAAAAAGAAAAACCTAATTTCATGTTTGCAAACGCCAGTTGTTTAATAAAAGTGAAGGTAATGGCTACCAAAAACATTTCTTCATATAAATGCCATGATTTGGGGAAATGTGTACCTGCTACAACTAGGTACTGTAAAAATCATACTTAAACAATACGTCTACTATATATAAACATTGTAAATGCTATGTTATGTAAAACTACTAACTGTTATAGCATTTATAACATAAAAATCCCTAACTTCATAGCTACACAATATAATCATTTTTAATTTTATCCTTTACATTTTTGATTTTGTGAAGATGCTTTGTTAAATGCACTATAATGACTACAAAAGCACTAATGACCATTATTAAAAGCACTATACAAATAAAATTTTATTGACTTTTACAGTCTGGATGTACGAGGGCAATGTTGCGACTTTCAATTAAAATCCTTTACTTTGTCATTTCAAATCCCTGACTATTAAATGCTAAACTTCATACATTATACGTACATAATTATTAGCTATCTTTTAAGCTACTTGTTCATACATGTTCATATACCCAACTAACAAAAAGCAAAAAGAGAAAGAAAAGAGAGAAGAAGCAATGCTGAGATTTCACCTTGTCCGAAAGATCAGGACAAAAGTGAAGAAAGCTGTCTGTCTGAGGACCGACGTTCATCACTTTAACTAGATGGTATTAAATCTTTACACCAGCGTCATTTCGGCACAATTCCCATCTGTGGGTTATTGTTCAGATCTTTGTCAGCGCAGCGTTAGCTGAAGTTCAAGACCAAATAATATAAGTGTCTCTCATGAGAGTCTAAAACCGTCTTTAATGCTGAAAAGGCAGAAAGAGGTCACGTGGTTAACTGGACATGAGTGTTTGATTAAAAAAAAATTGCTAACATCATAGCTTCTTGAAGGTTTTTCCTCATTATTAGCAAGCATTAGAAAGTTTATTTATAATTGAATTAATGTTAAAGGTACCAAGTTGTATAATTTTAGAACAGGAGGTTTGACCTTTCCCATGTACAGTAAGCATATCTTTTACCTAAATGAAACAAATAATTCCTTACCTTCTGCTTGGGTGCCAGGATGTTGGCGTGATATCATGGAGCTCCAATAGAAGAACTTCTGGTTTTGACAAATGCAAAAGTGCTAAAACGTGCAGTTCCTCAAAGGTCCACTGGGGGCTGTCTCCAAATGTGAGTCAATCCCCATAGACTCAATCACTCACTCATCTTCTATACCGCTTTATCTTGTATTCAGGGTCATGGGGACCTGGAGCTTATCCCAGGAGGCTTAGGGCACGAGGCGGGGTCACCCTGGACAGGGTGCCAATCCATCGCAGGGCACACACACATATATACACACACTCATTCACACACTACGGGCAATTTGGGAACGTCAATTAGTCTAACCTGCATATCTTTGAACTGTGGGAGGAAACCGGAGTACCCGGAGGAAACCCACCAAGCACAGGGAGAACATGCAAACTCCATGCACACTGAGACGGGAATCGAGCCTGGCCGGTAATCGAACCCGGACCCTGGAGGTGCAAGGCGACAGTGCTAACTACTACACCGCCTCTCCCCATAGACCTCTTATTAAAATATTTTGGTCTCCATAGCTAGATTTCCCATTACGGTTACGGTAGCTAGCTTCTGGTAACTGAGGTAAAAAGGTGTGTTCCGGTTAACAGCCAGACTCTGTTCTTTTCGCCCATTTGCTTTTTAATGTCAACTTTTGTCAACTCCTGCCAAAATGGGGACAACATATGTGTGACATCATGGACCGTTTGTCCAGTTCATTTTATACAGTCAATGATCCTTTACCGTCATTCAAGATGGCCGCCCAACACCATGTGCAAGATCAGTTAGCTCTGTTAGACTTATAGCTCTAGTGCACAACTCATGATGGACAACTGACTGGTAATATTTGGGCTCTCAAGTTGCTGAGAAATTGATTTTGGCTGAAAACTTTATAGCACTTGACGATCGAGATGGCTGCCTTATTATGCGATAGTGTTTAGTTACACGGCACGTGTTGAAAAATGGTGAGACCAAAAATTTGTATATCCTTCATCCACATCAATTTGTGTCAGATGATTACATGAAAGATTTTTTGGACAGGATTTTTTTTATTAGCCTCCAAGATCTAATCAACTACATTTGAGCTAATCATATTTTTTCTTCATTTCATTATATTTCTTTTTAATTGATTCCCCTTGCACCGTCATTTCTCCAAACTTGTGAAAATACTGTCGACATCAGCAGTGTTGAATGCCTTCACGTCCCTCTATGCAACGTCTCTCATCTGTTAAATGCAAATGTGCCAAATGCGTTCCTGGTAAATGAGCCTAATCAATCAAAGGCTGTTGAGATCAACAGAGCGCACGGCTGAGCACGGAGGTTGGGCGACGGCCACCGGAACACGCTGCGAGGAAAATCACACAGGCTGCACCAAAAAAAAACTTCACACGACGAAGTTAAGGGAATCATTAAGTGTTGACGTCAAAGGCGTGAAAACGAACACGAGTTTCATATGAGAAATGAGAGCCGTGTGAAACTGGATGTAAATTGGTCATTATGCTCAGTCGATTTGCAAACTGCACAAATGATGTAAGAAAAACTTCACAGGAATTCTGTTTGCTCATCTGACCCCTGAAACCTGCTACAGTCATTCCAGGAGTGGAGGGGGGGAAAAAAAAAATACAGGACCTGTGTGCCATCTAGAGGGGATTACGGGCTGTACACATGAAAAGCAAGACATTTGAAAAGTACAGACCTTCTCACATACACACTCATCAGATGATGTCGAATGCTCGTCTTGGTGTAGCACGTCAATGTGAGATACTTTTTCTTAAACAGGACTGAATGTGTGTGTATTGTATATACATAGACAGTGATTGTGTGGACACCCATCATTGTGAGGACCTATTTTTGAAGGCATTTTTGGTCCATACAGGACTATATAAATAAACACACACACACACACACAGTGTTTATGAGGACTCATGATGCTATCCTATTATTATGAGGACCTCTGGTCATATCTTGTCCTCACAAAACCCTAAATATGTGTAAACACACAAACAGTCTGCATGAATGCACACTCAATTATTAAACTTTATTGTCATTACAGATTTAATACCACATTCACACACACACACACACACACACACAAGCCATAATCAATATTCATTAGACAAACGCTGTCAAACCGTGAAATTAGACTGAATCAGTAATGCTTCAAATGCACGGCAAAACAAAAGCACACAAATATCAGTAACAGGAAGTGACTTTGGCAAAAGAGTCCGTTGTTGGCAAAGACATTACAGTAGAAGAATCAAATGGATTTACAGTCAGGTCTTCATCTCTTTTGCTTAGGATTTAGTACAGAAAAACCGGGGACTAAAAACAGGAACTCATTAGACATGTCCTAATGTGACAAAGTTCACTTACTAAGACACCATGCAGTAGATGGAGCAGAATTTTAAAGCAACGTTAAGCGAAAAAAGAAAAACAAAAAAATCAAAAATGCCCTGAGTGGACTTCAGTAAAACAGAGTTTCAAAATACCTTTGGCACACTATAATAATTATATAATAATGACCTTATACTTTTTAGTACAATCAGCTGTAAATAAAAACCCCACACACATGGACATTACTTATCTAAACTCCGCCTTATAAAACTCAATCAAAGCACCGTTCTCATGACAACTTCAAGACAGATGTCTAAAATCAGTAACAGTGGTCATGACATCTGAAGGTTTTGGACATACAGTATAAGGTTGTGTCTGAATGTTTATGACATTACCTCATTTCTGCCCTTGATCTGTCATGATTTGTTTACATCGTGCTCATATCAGAACTGTTACCCAGTAAATAATGCGTTTAATCAAGTTTAAACACTTGGTTCCTGGGTTGGGCGACGTGACAATTCACCGTGAAGATCAGTAAACATTACATCGTGAGAAACATTTCGGGGAGTGTTGTGTATTTTAATGCATAGCTTTTCATGAGATGTTTTGACTGTTTTGTTGGCACTTTCTGAATACTGTATATTATAGATCTATAAATAATACATAAAACTTTTTTTTAAACATAATATTCTTGCCTAATGGCTTTAAATCAAAATATAGAGAAACTGAAATATGGCTTAAAAACACTGAGACGTTGGTTAGTGGGGTGGATATAAAAAAGGCTAATGTACACATATACCAAACACAAACCATAATTAATCAGACACCCCAGACAAGATCAAAGTTTTATCCAGATACTCCAGATCATTTAAAATTTTAAACAAATCACATTTCAAGAGAAACCCCAGACCAAGTTTAAATTTTAACCAGATACCGCTGACCAAATCTAAATTTAGCCAAATACTTCAGATCCTGTGTAGGCTTTATTCATTTTTTTAGACCAAATCTAATCTTTAACCCCAGACCAAAATCAAGCTTCAGCAAGATATCCTAGACATACCCATACCAAATCCAAATTTTAGCATATCCCAGACCAAATCCATACTGTTTACCAAATTGCCCATGCCAAATCCTCACCTTTTACCCAATACCCTATGCCAAGTCCATACCCCATAACAAATCCAAACCTTTTTTTAACCAAATTTTCCAAACAAATCCAAACTTTTCCCAAATTTTCCAACAAATCCAAACTTTTCCCCAAATTTTCCAACAAATCCAAACTTTTCCCCAAATTTTCCAAATAAATCCAAACCTTTTGCCAAATACCATATACAGAATGCTAACTTTTTTCCTGAATTTTCCATGACTCAAAACTTTTTCCAAAATTTCCTACACCATACTCAAATACCCCCTAGGTACCCCATACTAAACCCCCCCCACCCCCCACCCCACACCAAGTACTCCAGACCAAATCCAAAAAAATAAAATACCCCCAAGTACCCCTGACCAAATCCAAACTTTTCCCACATTTTCCATAACAAATCCAAACTTTTTTACTAAATATCCCCTAACAAATCCAAACTTTTTTTAACCAAATTTCCCCAAATACGCCAGACCAAATCCAAACTTTTTTTTTAAAATTAAATATCCCAAACAAAATCCAAAATTATTACCAAAGGCAACTTTTTTTTAAAACAAGTATCACAAACCAATTAGAAACTTTAGATTTAGATCATGATATTCCAGACCAAACCCATTTTGTTAAGCTAGAAATTACAGGCCAAATCCAAACTTTTTACCAAATATTCTTGCCTGAATTGAAACTTGAGCATGATATTCAAGTGAAATGTTTGAATTTAGTCAAATATCCCAAATCCAAATTAAGTACAAAATATCCCAGTTTAAAATTAAAATGTACCCAGATTGTGAACTGGCCCCCCTTACTTACAAAATCAAACTGTTTTCCGGATATATCTACTTATGGCAGTTTCTACAAAAATTTTAAATATAAATCAAGCACATTAAACCCTGTCATTTAAATTAGATAAACAACAAACAAATATATTTGGATATGTAATAAAAATGTATTTCTATTAGAGTTTTTTTTGCATATTCTCATCTAGAAAACTCTGGTTCACTTTTTTATGGCAGCGTTCCATCAAGAAACAAAATGCAAGCACCTGATGCTGCTCAAACATAAAAACATCAACAACAACAACAAAAAAAAAGACCAAAAAAAAATTCCAGGTCATAAATAAAGCTTGCGAACATTTTCTTTAAATAAAGAAAGTAGACAGAAGAGTAACTAAGTAAATTTGGTGAAACCACAAAGAGTAACAGCTGATGATGAAAGTTCGGCGTAGTTCAAAACTGAAACATTGATCACACAGCAGGATACCAAGTCTGAAGCTGCGTGTGTGTGTGTGTGTGTGTGTGTGTGTGTGTGTGAGAGAGAGAGATAGCAAGCACGTCCCAGATGGTTACGGCTTCTTAAAGCTCGATGACAAACAGTCCTTGTAGCCGGTGGAGCCGTGACGGAAAAATTATGCTAATGTAGGCAGTTGAGGCACAAAAATGTTTGCGTGTGTGTTTGCTTACAGCCGAGCGACGACAGGCTTCTGGGTGGGAATTTTACCCCCTGCCGAGACGGAAACTGGGTCACTCAGTGCAAACTTAGACACACGCTGGCTATAAATTATGCATAATAATGATACAGGCTTTGCATAACGTTGTAGCAAAATCTTAGACAGGACATGACATCACACTTACCCAGCATGTCCTCCAACGCGTTCATCGTCACCTTGTTGATCTTCAGCATCACCTGATCGCCGCTAGACGAGAAAGCACAAGCAAAACCTGTCAGAAAGACAGCACACACACACACACAAAAAAAAACCTTGATGTATTATTAAACCCACACTTACTCTTTAACCTTCTCGACAGCTTTCAGGTGCACCAGCGCAGCCAGAGCGTTCTTCTGCAAATCAGACGACAAGGCTTCGTGATACCTCAGACTCCCTGAAACGGCGAGAGGAGAAAACCTTAATCACAAGAGATACGGAAAAACCATGCAGGAATATACAGGTAGTCCCCGACTTACGAACATTCGAGTTACGGATTTCTGAAGATACGAACGGACCACGGATCTACTTCTGATTCAATCACGGTTCCAAAACACGAGTATTGTACAAAAATTAGACACTGCAGGGCACCAGATACCAATATTTACAATTGCATACAATATTTTCAGTATGTAAGTGAATTTATACAATGTCTAAAGTATCATATATTGTATGTATGTGTGTGTGCATGTGGGGGTGCGGGAGAAATTAGTCGGCCTCACCGATTTCCGTGAATCAGTCCAGGAAGCAAGATGATAGAAAATGTCTGTTCTGATGGTGAATGATCCTTATTTCTCAACAAAACAGAGTTCACAGTCCAATACAGTGGAAAACAGCTCTGAGACAAAAATGGCGTTTGGGATTTCCCTCGCGATTTAAAGGCGCAGAGACAACACTGTTACATTTCTTTGTGAGATTCATTTCCTTAGGCTCAATTTTGGTTTTTGGCCACATATTGGCAGTGTGGGAAAAGGGGACAGAGATTTAGTCAAGTGGAGTTTGCATGCCTTACATTGTATATTCGTGTCGAAGGCGTATAGGACTCACTCTGTCGGACCTGAGAACAAATCCGACTTACAAACATGCTCCCGGAACGAAACTCGCTCATAAGTCGGGGACTACCTGTACATGTGAATAGAAATCGCACTCAAAAACTCTTTGTTTTATTTTTTTTTTTAAGGGCGCACAAACTTTGGCACTCAATTCCAACTGGGCATTTGTGATGTCACCTGCTAGGATGAGCCGGAGAGCAAAGTTCCTCACAGCGATAAGAAATTTCTTCTCGGGGAGATCCTCCTGCGCGTCCTCACACAGGTACCGACACACCACCTACACACACACACACACACACACACACACACAAAATGTAAGACAAGCATAGGATTTTAGACGATGACTTTAGGTAGCTGTTAGGCAGGCTTTACCTGGTACCCCTGCAGGAACGGCTCCATTAGCAAACACAGGAAGGACAGCGTCCTCTGTCCGCTTGATGACATCACAACTTCCTGCTGTAACTCCTGTACGGCGCCGCACTTCACCAACAAGCAACACGCTTCCTCAAAGTCCTAAACACACACACACACAGTTCGTACAAAAAGCCCAAAATATTCTCTATATAAAAGATTCATTTGTGTGTGTGTGTGTGTGTGTATGTGTGAGAGAGTGTGTGTGAGAGAGTGTGTGTGCTTGAACCTGCACGGACGCTCCGGGACAGAGTATGAACTCATTGGAGAAAATGTTCCTCAGGAAGTTAAAGCACTTGTAGACCTCGTCTAAAGCCGATCAAAGAAAAAATAAGTAATAATAATAATAATAATAATAATAATAATAATAATAAATACACCAAGATAAACCACAGAACATCTAACTGTAAATTAATTTCAGGAGTCAGGTGGGCGTCACCTCTCCTGCTGGAGTTTGCGGCGTGCATGGCTACAGCCAGGAGAGCCGGCCTCACGAAGACGTGCAGCGCCTGGTTCCTGTAGGACGCGCAGGACAGCACACTGACCGCTCGGTTAAACTCCGCCTCTTCGGGACTCAGCCCCGCCCCGGGCGCCTCAGGAACGACCAGCTGCACACGCCCACCGGACACGCACGCCAAGTTCCTGTGCACGCTCAGACTGGAGCTGACGACCTTACTGCACCGTTCGCCGTCTGAGAGAGAGAGAGAGAGAGAGAGAGAGACAGACAGACAGAAGAAGTGTGTGTTATTTCCCCCATTGGATCCAGACTGCAGGGACACCCTGTACACTCTGCACCTTCCTCCTCCTCTTCCTCCTGCTCGTACCCGGCCAGTCCAGGAACGCCCCGAAGCTGAGCGCTAGACGCCGGAGCCAGTCGGTCTGCTGGCTGAGAGCGGTCAGCTCCACGCCCTCGGGGTTCTGTAGGAGCAGCGTGGAGATCAGAGACCACGGCTTCAGGACCATGTTCTCCTCCTGCAGCCGCACCAGGTGGAACGCGACGTCGTTCACGAACGCCTGAGTGTCTGCCGCAGGCCTGTGGGGAATGTGTCTGAGAGAGAGAGAGAGAGAGAGAGAAAGAGAGAGACTATAATAGTGTGGTGTTGGTGTAATCGGGAAAAACATCTGCGCACTTCGCGGACACAAGTGTTACCTGGGGACCAGATTGTACTGCGAGCGGTTGATGTGTCCCTGCGCCAGGCTCCGCACCGACACCGGAGCTCCAAAGTACACGTGCATCGTCCCGAAATCCTCACTGAGGATCTTTCTGGCCTTTAACAGCCCCTGAGAGGGACAGAGAGAGAGGAACAGAGGGTGAGACAAAGAGAAACATAAATGTGTGGAGAGATAAAGAGAGAGAGAAATAGAGCGGGAGAAAAAGGAGGTAAGAAGCAGAGAAACAGAGCAACAGAAGGAGACAAAGGAACAGACAGAGACAGAAAAAGAGAGAGAGAGAGAGAGAGAAAGAGAGGGGGAGAAAGTAGGGTGGCCGAGAAGTGCAAAAGAAAATAACAAAGCCGAAAACAAAATAACAAAAAACATTTTTTACAAAACCGAAAACAAAATAAAATCGTAAAAAACAAAAATAACAAAGCATAAAAACAAAAATAACAAAACCATTAAATAAATATAACCAAATAAAATAAAAACAAATAAATAATAATAAAAATAAAATCAAAAAATCAAAAAACAAAATAACAAAACTGAAAACAATAATAAAAAAATATTTAAAAAAATAAAATAAAAACAAATAAATAATAATAAAAATAAAAGAAAAAATCAAAAAACAAAATAACAAAACCGAAAACAATAATAATAATAATTATAAAAAATAAAAAAAAAGATTTACAAAATTGAAAAAATAAATTCGGAAACAAAATAACGAATCAAAAGTATCATCAGATTTTGTTTCCCGTCTCGTTACTTTGCTTTCAAATTTTGTTTTTGGAATCTTCATTTCGTTTTCAGTTTTGTTATTTTGCTTTGCACTTCACGGCCACTATAAGAAAGACAGAAGGAAAGGCAGATAGGGAGAGAGGGGAAGAGAGAGAGAGACAGCTGGAGAGAGGGAAAGAGAGAGGGAGAGACAGGGGAAAGAGACAGAAATAAAGAAAAAGAGGGAAAGGAAAAGGAAAGAAAGACAGAGAAGGAGAGAAAGAGACAGGAATAGAGGGAGAGACGGAGAGAGAGAGAAGGAGAGAAAGAGAGAGAGAGAGAAGGAGGGAGAAGTGTACATATCCTGTGTCTGAGTGAGAGACTGAGGAGCTGCAGAGAGACTCACAGACGTCGATTCTTTGGGTTTGGGGACGCCGAGCAGCTCGCGCGCGTACAGAGACTCCTCTAGAATCCTCTCGTAGCTTATACTCACTGGAACCAGGTTCACATCAAAGACTTCACCTTTAAAGAACGGCTCCATCACTATATTCAGCAAACCTGCACCGCACCACACACACACACACACACACACACACACACGGGCGTCTGATTAATAGCCGCATTAGAGTTCAGGCTCATCACACCAAACTTTCTCTGTCTGTGGCATTAAATCACTTCTGATTCGATTGTGCAGCTGTTCGGCGAGATTTCATTTAAGACACAGCCGAACCAAAAAGCATTTTCCTGTCGTGTCTCATTTATTTCTGAAAGAACCGGGGAAAAAAAAATGAAACGGATGACACGTAGGAGAAAAGTCTTGACGCTGCACTATATTATGCAGGAGTCAGCGTGGGCCTCGTGTCAGAATCCCAGACGAGTTTAATGTTTTATGCAGATTGGATTAACTCAGCAAACGATGTTTAAAGTCTGCCAATGAAACCGTTCTCTCCAGAACTTTACTGCACCGTAATATCTTCTGATCTGTCCCTGTTTAACACCCGGAGCGCCCCCTGGTGTTAGGTACACTGCTTATCTCCTGTATTGTTAGGCTTTGTTCAATTATAAGCCCTTCATCTTTTCCTAACGCATGCAGTCGTAGGTTTTTACATTATGCCTCCTGGTGCCAATATTTTCGCAGTTCACAAGAGTACTCCTCATCCCTGAACACAGCTGTGCGTTCGGCGATCAGCTTACCCGTCTTCGGTGTGAGAGACTTTGCCGTCCGGCTCCTGGTGCCTTCGAGGAAGAACTCGACCGGGGCGTAACCGTTCTGTGGAATTCAACAGAGGAACGAGCGTGAACTTTACAGGAGGAGGGGAAGTTCTCTGTGTGCCGAGTAAAATATAAATAACCAGCAAAATGATACAGAGTACAAAGTGAAGTAACCTATAGAGAGGGTCTGACTATATTTTATATTCATGTACACATGGATGAAGGAGTGAAATGAAAGACATTGGAAATGGGAAAGTAATAAATGGAAGGAATGAACGTAAGGGACAGAAATGGTGAAAATAATGGATGAATAGAAAAGTAGAAGAGATGACAAACAGATGTATGGATAGATATATAGATGGATAGCCTGATGGATGGATGGATGGACGGATGGCCAGCTTTATGGATGACCAGTCTGCTGGATGGACAGATGGATAAATATACACTGACTTGTGCTGCATGCATGGATAGATATAAGAATTTATGGATTTATGAAGTTGTGGTTGGTTGGATGGACAGACAGATGAATGTTGGACATTATGGATTTATAAGGTTGTGGATGGGTAGAGTTATGGATTTATGAAGTTGTGGTTAGTAGGATGGACGGATAAATTAATAAATGCATGTGCGGCATTATTTATTTATAAGATTGTGGTTGGATGGATGGATGGATGGATTTATAAAGATGTGGTTGGATGGATGAATGAATGAATGTTGAGCCTTATGGTTTTATAAGGTTGTGGATGGATGGATGGATGGATGACGTTATGGATTTATGCAGATGTGGTTGGATGGATTTTTTTTAAATGCATAGAGGGATGGAGGGATAAATGAAAACATACAGACATTGCTAAATTAATGGATGGAAGTGTGGTTTGATGGGCAGATTGATTAGCAGAAGAAAAAAATGGATGGATGCATGTATGGCATTATGGATTTATAAGATTATGGTCGGACAAATGGACAGACGGACAGAGTTATGGATTCATAAAGATGTAGTTGGACAGATGAATAGATGGATGGATGCTAGTCAGCCTTATGGTTTTATAAGGTTGTGTATGGATCAATGGATGGATGGAGTTATGAACTTATGAAGTTGTGTTTGGATGGATGGATGGATGGATGGATGGATGGAAGGATTTTTTAAGTAGTGGTTGAATGGAGGGATAGCTGTACGGCATTATAGATTTATAAGGTCGTGGCCAGATTTATGAAGTTGTGGCTGGATGCATGGACAGATGGAGGGATACATGAAAACATACAGACATTGCTAAATGGATGGATGGAGGTGTGGTTAGATGGAGAGATTAATAAGCAGAACAATAAAAAGATGAAAAGATGGACTGCTGCTGGCAGGATGGAAGAATGTAAGAATGAATGGAAGT
>JAOVVA010000026.1:2036978-2055041 GCA_028565275.1 Leiocassis micropogon
ATATATATTTTATATATATATATATATATATATATATATATATATATATATTAATCAAAATAAAATCCAACTTGATTAGATTAGGATCATTTTGTTAGAATGAAATAAAATAAACTTAGAATTTAATCAGAATACTTGATCATGTTAGATTAATTGAACGGAAGATTGTGTTTGCAGTAGAACACAGCAGTTTTATTAGAATAGGCAAAAAAAAAACCTTTACCTTGTTTCTTATGGTGGAAAATAGATGCTGATCTGATCCGCCATTCTGCTAGTATCATAATTTTATTACAATTTAAGGTTTCATTACAATTCTAAACAAACTGACTACCTACTGCACAGAATGCTTCACTCCCTGCTACTGTGTAAATAATTTAGAGCGCCACCTGTGGGATTGTAGAGGAACTGCGACATTCTGCAGTTGATAAATGAATTGCCACACACACACACAAAAAAAAAATCATATCGCTGAATAAATTTATTCCCCATCTCTAGAAAAAAAGATACCTTTTAATCAAGTCATCATAAACTGTATGAACTTTATTGACAGAATTCTTTAATTTCTTAAATTTTGTCGAGTCATCATGAAGTAAATCATTACAAAGAAAACAGTGCTGGATGCTGTAGAATCACTATAGTTTGATGCCATGTGACCTCTCGTGCTCGCCGTGTCTCTCTTTTATCAGGAGATGGACCAGATGACAAGCGATCAAAGAAAAAGCATAAAAAGAGAAAACAGATGAAGCAAGAAGAAGAGGAGGAGGAGGTGGAAGTGACGGCAGCGCAGGAAGAGAATTTAAAAAAGATCAGTTGTAAAAACGACCAGGCAAATCACGCGAGTCATGTGACCGGCACCGGCGTCTCGGCTTCGACACCTGACGCCTCCGAGCATTTAGGAAGAAAAGCGTCGGCTGTGGAGGTCGTCACGTTTCAGGATCCGCGGAAAAAGAACGGAATAAAACGAGTTAAAGCAGAAATCAAGGTACCTAGGAAGTCTGATCATAAATCTGTGTTTATAGATTAGACCTGGTCTTTCTGAAAAACAATGTATATTTATTTGTGTGCTCTCAGCCAGCTGAAAGGAAAGAGAAAAAGGAAAAGGAGCCGGATGTTTTAAGCATGGAAAAGGTACACACATTACATAAGGAGTAATGTTCGAGCAGCTATAGAATACATATTCGATAAAGTGTACATGTTTTTAATGTTTTTGTGTGTGTGTGTCTTCTCGGGTTCGTCTTCGCTCCTCCGCAGGCTCGGCTGGACGTCCACCGGTTCGGCATCACCGGCTTCCAGAAGCAGCAGCAAAGAGTGTTCGAGCAGGACAGAGCCATCATGCTGGGAGCCAGGGTAGGAGTTTACACAGGGTCTGATCATTCTTATAGGGAAAGAAAGTGCGCTTCCTTTAGGGGCGGGACTAAATGATCACATGATTTCGATTCATAAATGATGATGTCTGTAAACGTACTAGTTTTCTAGTATGATTGTTACTTTAATGACATTTATAACAAGCACGAGACTTGGTCTTATTGTTTTATTGTTTTTAATCAACTTTAAATGATTCAAAATAGGTTTTAAATCCTGCCAGGTTTTTCATATGTATCACCATTTTTAAACTGTTTTTTTTCCCCTGAACTGCTCTTATAGCTCTGGACACGTTAATAGATTTGTGAGCTACAGAGAAACATTATGCAAGACAAACATAATCAGTTAAATTCTTCACAGCAATTAAATGGTTACTCATTAGCGTAACTAATCTGATGGAATTATGGAATTTAGTATTCAGTAATACTAATATTTCAGGACTAGGATAGGATTTTGCTCCCTGTTATTCCAAGAACACTTCTTTTTTTTGTTGTTGTTCATATTTACTCAGTGTTGTTTTTCAAGTATGTGCCAAAAATTACAACTTCTGTATTTCTGTTTTTTGCTCTTTCCTCAGCCTCCAAAGAAGGACTATGTCAATTATAAAGTTTACCAGCAAACGATGAAGGAGAAAAAGTCGAAAGGAAAGGAGGACGAAGCCAAAGTGGTGTGTGATCTCTTGTGCATGTGTGTTAGAGGGAATATATGATTTAGGGCTTTGAGTTGATGTGTGTATGTGAGATCTGAGCACTATTTGTATGCCCTGCCACACAGGATACGCAGAAAAAGAAGAAGAAATCGCCTGGAAAGCAGAAGTACGATAAGTTCTTGTTATTAAATTAGAAATTTTTTTTTTCTGTGTTCCAATACTAATGAGTTCTTATTCTAATTGTAATGAATGTGATGTAACTTTGGACAAATTGTACACAAATCTGTAGATTTTTACTTCTTTTGACTTTGCAAGCAAAGAACTTTGTCGCTCGTTTGATTCCAGGAACCTCAAACGCAATTTCGGTTCTTCGGGCGCAGAACCGACGGGCCACGTGGGCCGCTTCAAGAACGGCATGCTGGTCCTGAGCTCGAAGGACATGCAGACGTTAAACAGGAAAGTGAAAAAGTGAGCGGAAGAGGAATCCGAGGAATTGTGCTGCTTAAACAGGGCCGGATCTCCACCAGTCACTTTTCACCTGCGGTGCATGATGGGTAGAGATGAACAGTTATGGCAGGAAATATCACATTATTTGATATTGACTCACTGATACTCGACAATATCGTATCATGATATCGATACATCGTCATGTTGCCAAGGCTTAACTACGGAGCATGAGGTTTATGTTTTTTGTTTTTTTGGGTTTTTTTGTGCTTGTGTGAACAAACAGAAATCCAGACATAAAGAATGGAAATGAAACCCTGAGACTTGTTTCGCTCATCACAGTTTTACTCACTTATGAAAAAGAAAAAAAGAGACAATGCTGTTGTGTTGCACGCTGTAATTACAATGCAGTCGTAATGCCACACAGAGGTACAAAAACGTTCACATTGGCAGGAGAAGGAGTAGGGAAAAAAAACATACGGAATAAAAGGATCACAGCACCGCAAACTCAAACACAGGATTGTAATTGACTGCACAGATCAGAAGAGATGAACTTCGTTTGTTCATTGAATTTCTTCTCACTTGTGCACTAAATTTCCGTTCTCGGTGTGAACAGAAAAAAATCTCGTGTTCATCAACGGAGGGGAAGAAAAAAAAAACTAGTGCAGACCACAGCACACAACACTGTTACAGCCAATCAGCAGGATGAGGATGTTTTATATTAAAATCGATCAGGCAGCCCCTGTTGTTAGTGTCGCTGCCTTGGCAGTGCGTGTCTATGGATATGAATTCTAGCACTTGTTCTCCACTATCGCTGACTCCTCCTATAACTGTCCGGTCCACTGCCCCACTTCTGTTAACGCTTGTCGCGGTTCTCACTTTTGAACCCTAGGTGAAATGCGATGTAGTGCAACATGTGGAAAGGTGGCAAATAAACAGAACATCTGGCAGGGCGCTTGAAATTCATTACATTAAGAAAAAAATCGCTCATCTTTTGTCCTTTTGTTTTAAATGAGTTTTATCCTAATTCACCTAAGAGATTCGTTAAAGGGAAAGAAGTTCATCCATGAAGCTGTCAATCTGTCATCTTATAATATCTATATATTTTTTTAAAAAGTGCCTCTTGGAGCAAAAATGGCTCCGTAGGAGAGGGTTAAGATATACAAGGGTCATCAAACACATCATTTCTATTTCTGGAACACTTTTGATACCGTCTGGTGATGTCATGAAATCTTTGAGGACATTGGCACTGATGATTCGATCCAGAGCGAGACAAGAACTCGGTATGAGTTAAACATTTACTGTACACCTCTGCCGAGTCGCTTACACATCAAACCTTATGACTACTTACAAAAATTGGCTGTGTCTAAAAAGTCTGTGGTAATTTCTGCTGTAACAATTTATAAATCTGAATAATTCATTTCACTTGCGCTATTTATTTGGACTTTAACTGTAAAAAGTTTGGTATGTTTCTATGACACTTTTGTGCTTTTTTTTCCTTTGCTTAAGGCTTAAGCAGTTGGTCCAAAAAAAAATAAAAAAATCAAAGCACACCTTGTAGCTTTCACAATTCGGCTTTGCGCCTCATTACACTTTTACACTATATACAAGAAGAGTATAAGATAGGTTCATAAACCTCATGCTCAAGTCGTTACCGGCTCCACCATTAACAGCGGTGTACCATGCAAAATAAAACACGCTTCCCCCACACGATTCTGTTAAACTATACAGCTTGGAAATCACACAAGGAGAAAAAAGGACAGGGAATTAAATAGACAAACATAGTAAAAGATGTTTGAGAAATGACTCTGGAATGTTATTCACATTTTTGCGTATATATCACAGTGTGAAAGGGTTCAGTGTCGAATCCTGAAGGATGAAATATGTTGTCTAACTATGAGCAGCAAATGATATTCCTATATTCCCTATATTACACGTTTGACACTTTCAGATCATTCATTTCCAGAGAATTTTGAGAGACCCGCAACAAAGACGGTCTTATAAGGTCCTGCGTTCCAGACACAGATTCAGCCTACTAACGGTTTGCTAACTATGGCAGTGTTAAAAGTTCAATCTGAGTCCGGAGCACCAAACAGCTGAGTATTTAAACCTGAGATTAGTGTAAAGTGTTGTTCCCTTGTAGCCATCTAAGAATACTGTTGAAGGGTACCAACACTGGTTGGTTCTACCCAGTTTGTTCAAACTTTACTACCAAACTGGGACCTTTTAGAAAGCCTTGAAGGAAGAAGGGGTCATGTGTCACCTACAGAATGTATACTTTTAGGAGTTTTATTTTGGATGATTAAGTTAAAGGGTAACCCTCTTATGCAAAGCAGAATCTGTAAAACTTCTCTATTTGGAATAATCCAAAGAATATGTAGATTGCCAGATGTAAGCTTTTTCTAGGATTCTAAGCAAAAGCAACTAAGACATGTTGTTTAAGTGCTGAAGAATACACCGATCACCCATAACATTATAAGTACTACCAGTCTAATCCCACAGAAAAGCCAATGTAGCACAAATTGCTAAAAAAAAAAAAAAAAAGTCAACACTTGCCATGAGCGAGAGGCACCAGAACACTCAGTACACCACAGCTGCTACACACTGGGCCCAGCAGGCAAAGCTCAAGACCTCCGAACTGGCCTCCAAACTCTCTGGATCCCGGTCTCATCCCAGTCTCATCTCTAAAGCTTCTGTGGATCAAACAGGTCTGATCCAGAGAAGCCCCAACACACAACCCCCAGCACCCAAAGGATCCACCGCCAACAGTTTGTCCTGCACAAGGGGAACTCAAAACCTAGGTGGTTTTAATGTTAACAGTTTTAATCGTATGGCTGATCGGTTCAATGGTACCACTAAAGAGAGCCATGTCTAGTTCAAATAGAGTTTTTGGGTGGTTATGAGATATAAATCTCCTCTGTCATGAGGCTCTATTCTCTAGAATTTTTAAGCATTCCCCTTGGTGGAAACAAACCAAAGAATGTTTTAGACGTGTAACCATTTTTTTCTAAAATTGTAAACAATGGCTACTGGCAGGTATCATTGTTCTTGATGGAAAAAGTCAGTTTTTATTTTCTAGAAAGCCTGAAGACCAAGTATCATTGGTCTTGATCAGTGGAGTGTTTTTTCCCTGAAGAACATTTGATAAATGGTTTAAGAGTCATCCTGATGACAAAATAAACAATTCTCACTCCAATTCAGGTCTACAGACCCCAAACGTTGGTGCTGGTTCTGGAAGTACAGAACATTGGACAAAAGAGCAGGATAAATTGATCATGCCTGATCCACAAATGGTTCTGCGCAGGTTCTTTGGATGAATATGGGATGTAGCTTATTAAAACACTCGTGTTTTGTGGTTAAGCTTGTGGTTAAGTTTTCATGTTTAAGTAGCTAACGGTTTCCCCAGTGGGACAAACCAAAGAATGCTTTGGAGTCCTAAACGTAACCTTTTAACCAAGTCTGCAACAATCAATGTCCACCATTTAATTTCATTATGTGGAACCTTGTAGGTTTCTAAAACCCTCTGTTTTGTGGCTCTACATTAAAACCTTAAAGCTTTCCTTAATTGGACCAAGTAATCAAAATCTGGAGGTGAGAGCAACTGGAAATCATATTCTTGATCTAATTGGAACTGCAAAGGATTTCTGCTGAAACCATTGTTTCAAATCATCTTAATAGCAAGAAAAGTATAGAATAAATGATCAGTCCATTTAAGGACCATAGACTGCAAATCTTCAGTACATACTGAAGATGTTAATGAACTTGGATGTTAGATTATGTAATATAATGGTGCATCAAATAGATACCACTTTACTAATGTGCTGGCTAGATAAAGATCCCAGCATTGTTTAGTAGCTTGCCTTGCTGTATGGCCAATTTCACACCGCTTCCATAGATTCAATATGCTAACCAACTGAAGCATTAAAGACATCACACTGTACTTAGCAAGCTGGTCACTTGGCTGATTAGTTGATCCGACCCCAATGAAAGCTCACCAAGCAGAATTTCACCAGCATCTACATCGGCTAAACATTTACAACGAGGTAAAGCTGAGATTTCAAAGAACACAATGGGTATACAGTTTGGATAAACAGACATAACTTTCTTTCACAGCTTGCTGCTCCTGTACGCATCGCCGTATGAGGTGAGTTTACTGTAAGCACACCGAGTTTTGATTGTACACACTGAGATTCCATTAAGAATGCGGGGGAAAAACATACAGTATATAAGAGAAATTTTTAACGAGTCCTTGTGATGTCAAATGGCGTCGAGCAGCAGCTTGCCTCGTGAAGAAAAAAAAGCCAGAGGTACAACCCAGATGCACCTCTTTCCCACAGGTCAGAGGTCATTATTTGATGTTCTTTGGTACTTCTAAGCCTGTGATTAGGGTCACCTGGAAAATACAGAAAGGGCTCAGTGTCTATTTTTTGTTTCATGGTTATGATTCAGAAAAGACAGCATCCAAAAAGAGGATTAGTCAAGTGCACATAAGATACATCCAAATACTCATACGAGTATCATAAATAATATATGAGGAATAAAAACAGTATGGCCCATGCTGTGAAACAGACTTGATTACTTACTTGTAAACAGCATGCTCTCAAGTGTTTTAATCATTTAGAATTTGGTGTAATGAGAATCTTAAGAATTCATGTCATGGAACATCCAGGAGAAAAAAAAAGGTTGGATTTTATTCCCCCTTTGTGGACAAAGTGACCACGTTATGAGCAAGATGAGCTCACCTGTACGTTGCGGTTGAGGCTGACCGCAGGCATGAACACACCCTCCATGTTCTCGAAGGCCACAGGGCCATGCTGTTCCTTGTTGATGAAAAACGTGAGAGTGTGTTTCGTCAGGTCCAGGAGAACACCAACAGTTGACCCTTTGGTTATTCCTCCCTCAGCCCTAAAGAGATGGAGAGAATTATATAAACAACTAATTTATGTCACACGTATATACTTTATTAGATATCATTTTGCTTCTGATATCATCAAGTTTGGGAGCAGGGGCTTAGGTCAAAACGGGTTGCATTTTCTTTTTTTTTACATGGGAATGCCTATTGTTGTAGGGTTTTGCACAATGCTCCTGTGTCAAGTCTACGCAAGTGGCCTATGGCGTTGGGTAACGAGAGAAGACATCAAGGGAGATGGTCAGTACTAGATGGACATTCAACAATGGAAGCGTAAAAGAAGAACCCAGAAATGCGATGCTACCAGGTGGACTAATCACACTGTTTGCAATCTCTGTAATGTGTAGTTACACTTCTGAGGAGCTGCATATCAGGCTTCGCTGTAGAGTGAGACCTATGGTGTAGACCTGACGCAGAAGCATAAATCAAGGTGGATGTGCTAACTACAGTGGTGGACTCTCCTGTGGTCTACCAACCAATTTCCTGTCAATGTCTTTAGAGAGAGCACTGGATCAATGGTGTCTCCCCTAAACCACTTACCTGTTGGTGTGCGAGTTGTTATGCATGAACCACGAACGGTTGTTGTCCACATACATGGCCCAGGCTTTATCATCTTTCCCCAGCATAGCGTCCCTGGCCGCGTTAATGCGCGCCACACCGAACGCGGGGTCCGGGTGGTTATCATAGCGATCGATGTTGAGCTCCCAGTAATGAACCCCTTTGGAGAAAGCAGCCGTTCCGAGCACCACACGATCGTCGTAGCTGTTGCAGCTCACCGTCTGGTTCTCGTTGGTCAGAAGGATGTCTCTGTGCGCTGAGGTAGGGTCGAACGTAAACCAAGCAACTGCCGAATAAATACAGCATCAGAGAGATGAGATCACGGAAAGGGATTTGTTAGCTTATTGGCTATAGGTCAAAATTCCAGGAAATCCTGGAATTTTAACAGTATGTAAATTCTTGATGCTCTAATCAGTGAAAGTTAAATATCCTTAGTCTCTTGGCAGGAAGCTGTTTCTCAGTGTTTTCCTTAGGCACTAATTACTGCTGCTCAGCAGGGGTCTTTTTTTTGTCTATGATCAAGAAGCTTGATAAAGGGCAAAGAAATAAGATAGACACAAACCATCAGATGTCTTTAATACCACGGTCTTGCTGTAAGCCCCGACTCCGGCCGTGTTGTAGGCCTTGACCCGAGCATTGTAGGAGCTGTTAAAGTGGAGACCATCCACCGTGCACACCGTCTCCTTCCCCACATAGACCTCCTGGGTCAGAGATGAAGACGAGAGAGGAAACATCGGGGAAAGATGTGAGAACATGCAGCATGTTTGCTATTAATTATAAATACAGAGTTGAGTCGGAATGTTCTGTGCTTATGGGAGAAAACATCACGGAGCCTTCCATTCTGTGAGGGAAAATAACTCGGTTCCCACTGTAGTGATCTAGATTTTTAAAAGATTTACGAATAATGTTCAGAGGTTATCACTAATTAAACCTCTTCACCAAATGAAGCATGCTTATTAGAATATTAGACTACACACACCTTTAAGCAGCATTCATATTTTATACATACTGTATATACATGAGTAAATACATATTCCTACTGCCAAGCTTTTCACGCACCCGATATTGTCCACCGTTTCCATCGTCCAGCTCCAGGATGTAGCCCTCAATGGGCAGTGGCTGAGGTGTAATTAACCTCCAGGCTAGAGTGGCGCTGTTGTTTCTCAGGCAGCACTTTTCCAGCTCTAGTAAAGGAGCAGGAGGGACTCCGGGGTTCTCAGCTAAAATACACAACGATTGAGCGTGTCATGTTTGTGTTTGGGATAAAGCAGAAGACAGATTCTGTAAAGTTTGAGGGTAACAGAGTTGGGGTGAGGGTGAGGTACCATGCATGAGGGAAGGCTTTGGTTCGGAGCATGGGCATTGCAGTGGGAGCTGCCTATCTGTGCTGATCGTTCGAATGATGATATTAAGCGGAAAGACGAAGACGAGAATCAACATTATCTTCAAGAGTTAATAAAAAAAGTTTCCTACATACTAGTATTCACAACCATGTATATCTAGTTAGGATTCTTGCTAGGACAGCGTCCATCTTGTAAACATAACTTTCAAATGCTATTTTAATAATGAATAAAGTTATAGTCGAAAACGTTTCTTAAGTATTCATATTTCATCTAACAGGCTCGTTTTTCTAATTTATACGTGCTATACAAACATACATACATACCGCTAGTTAAGTTAAAACGATAACTAGCTGACTACCTCGCTAGTTATTTTTCTAATCCTTTCATTTGTCGCATTCTCATCTCTGTCCCACAACAGTCACCTGTAAAAAGTTGTCTCTTTAACCATTTTTTGTGAAAATAAACCCTAAAAATGAAGACTGAGTCATGCTAACATGGCTAAACATGCTAAATGCCGCTAGTTTTATCCTACTAATAGACATGTTAGCACTTGCTAAGCAATTTCAGTGACAGGATCTTGACCATAGAGGATGTTTATGTACAGTGTTAGTCAGCAACATTCATGCTAATCATGCGTAACTGAACTGTGATTAGCAAGCTGTTTACAGATCAGCATGGCAAGGTAGCTTGGTATTCTAAACAGGGATGAAAAAGGGATATATTTTTTTTATTGGAGCGACACAAATACCTCCTGCGCTTTGCGTCTCTTTCTGGACGCCTGCAGGTTTTTGTCTCAGTAACGGAGACTCCTGAGTGTGAGGATCTGAAACACGATATGGAACAAAGCGGGCGGTGTGTTTAAAGCTGGAAGCAAGCTGAGGGATTATGGGAGATTTATTTGAGGTGACAGGACCTAAGAGTATGCAGAAGTGATGAGAGATGAAATGTAAGTGTGTATGTGTGTGTGTGTGTGTGTTATACCCCGGCCCTGGATAAGGTCGAGCTGTAGAATGGCCTGCAGCAGAGGGTCGGGGCTGAGGCTCAGGTTGAACTCGGGGCAAACCTTCGGCTCCAGAGCGCCTTTAACCCACTGATCCTGAGAGAGCTGGACACGTTTGATTAACGCATCCGAGATCTGGCAGAGTGGTAGAAGGACAGAGAGAGAGAGAGAGAGAATTATAGAAAATAAAAATAAAGTATGTGTTTAAAAAAAACATGATTACATCACATTTAAATATAATTTAACATTTCAACATTAACATGTTAAAAAAAAAAACTACTGTATTGGTCTTAGGATATGTGGAGGGTTTGCCGTTAACGTATTAGAGTAAACGCATTAACACATTAACACGTATCGTTTATGACATTTGAGTTGTTTCACAAAAATAATGCGCACCCTCTGACCAATCAGATTCACCAACCCCAAGCAGCCTACGACCTCAGAAAGAATGAAAAGCATGTCGTTGCTGTTGGTGGTGTGGTGTTTGTTATTACTGTTATTAGCTGGTATTGTTATTATTGTTGTTTTTCTTATTGTTCCTGGAGGTTATTACTGTCAATTTTGGTGGTGGTGTTAACAATAATGGCAGCAGTGATGCTAATAAAATATGACTTTCACCAATAATCATTGTTGGTGGTGGTGTGTTGTTGCTGTTATTATTTTTGTTTTGTTTTTTCACTATTGTTTACTTTTATTATATGATGGATTGTTTATTATTATTATTATTATTGTTGTTGTTGTTATTGGTGATGGTGGTTTATTATTATTATTATTATTATTATTATTATAGCACACAAGCAAATAAATAAATAAATGAATAAAAATGCTGCAGAGCGAATATGAAACTTTCATGGTTTGTTTTTTTGCCCAAATATAAATGATTCATGTGTTTTCCCGAGAGCTGCTGCTTCCTGCACGAAGCATTTTGATTTTATTCTCTATTTGTCCGGCCAAGGTTAAAGATCTTCTGCTCATCTTTACAGGACATCAGCCTGCAGGGGAACAGCAGGATCTCACCGCGACCAATCTTCACACTCACACACACACACACACACACACACACAGCCATTCTTCATCAAACTCTCAGCTGAGTATCAGTCCAGCTACATGGCCTTCAGATCACATTTAATCTCTATCGCTCTTATTAAAGCTGAATTATTCATGTAGGGTAATGCAGGCTGAGCGGTGTGTGTGTGTGTGTGACATCTTCTCACATTTCATCCAATCACATTCCAGTGAACACAACACAATCTCTCTCTTTCACACACACACTCTCTCACACTGTTCTCTCTCTCTATCACCATCCCCCCCCCATATATTTCTGTCCCTCCCCCTATTTTATTCATCCATCTCTCTCTGTCATTTCCATCATCTCACTCTCTCTATCGCTCTGTCTCTCTCTTTCTTCCTGAAGCTCTGTTCCTTTGTTCATCTTCCTCTGGCTCTTTACTCTTCCTTGATCTTCCCTTCCACCTCTCCCTCTCTGAGTGTCCACCTTTTACTGTCTCGTCCCGTCTCCCTCTCCAGTCCTCCGTCATGCTCATGGTGTTCAGTCCAGCTACACGGCCTGCCAGTGTTCTCTAAATCCTTTTATCTCTCCTTCCCTTATTTTAATTGTTCCCTTCTTTCCTTACTTGATTTTTCCTCATTTCTGCCCTTCATTTCTTTTTCTTCCATTTTTCTTCATCGCTTTTTTCTCTCTTTCCTTCATTAAGATCCTTTACTTTATGTCCTATCCTACTTCCTATTTGCCGTCCTCCCTTCCTTCATTTCTTTCTCCTTCTTTTTCTTCCTTTGTTCCTTTATTTCCTTTCCTTTCCTTCTTTCTCATTCTTCCCCTTTCCCTTGCCATCTTACTTCCTCTTTCTTTTTCCCCTTTTTGTCCCTGCTATCTTCACTTACTTGCATTTGTCCTTCTTTCCTCAATGTTCAGTTATTTTCTTCATGCGCTCCTATTGTTCTATCCCTTCTTCCTCTAGTTTATTTCTTTTCCTTGTTTATTTTCCCTCCTCGCCATCTTTCCTTCATCTTTCACTTTCATTTCCTCCTCCTTTTGTCCCTCCTGCATTTACATCTTCCCTCCATTTTTCCTCCCTCGTCCTCCTTTTTTTCATGTCTACATTCCTTACTTTCTTGTTCATTTCTTCTTTCTCTCTCTTTCTCTCCCAGTGTGTGTTTCTGTGTGTATGTTTGTTTGTTTTGTTTCTGTGTGTGTGTGTGTGTGTTTGTTTCTGTGTGTATTTGTTTCTGTTAGAGGTTTTTTTTCGTTTGTGTGCGTGTGTGTGTGTGTGTGTTTCTGTGTGTTTGTTTGTTTCTTGTGTGTGTGTGTGCGTTTGTTTCGTTTATTGGTGATGGTGGTTTATTATTATTATTAATATATTTACCATTAATATTGTTATTATTAGTGATGATTTATTATTATTATTATTATTATTATTATTAATTATAATAATAATAATAATAATCTGGTGTGTTTGTTTCTCTATGTGTGTGTGTGTGTGTTTTCAAGCATGGTTACCAGCAGGAAGCCGCTCGGGTCGTTCTCCTTGATAAGCTCCAGACAGAACTCCATCATTCCGGTCGTCTGTCTCAGCTTCATAGTGCAGTGTGTGATCTGGTCTCTCACCGTCTACACACACACACACACCATTCAGAGTTGTTGAATATATATAAGATGTTTATGCGATGTATCATATTTGAATAAGGGATTAGTGCGAGCTCGTCGTTTCCATGGAGCTCCAGTTGATTCATCGTTCACACTCGAATCAGTGCTCAGTGGAGTTTTAATGAATCTCACACACACACACACACTCGCTCTCTCTCTCTTTCTGACTGATGCAGAACAGAGTTGAGCTCCATCATGGACTCATCCAGGCATTTCATTAGGCGTGTGTTCTCCTGTATTAACTCTGTAACTGTGTAATTACTCGCCTGTCACACTCGCTCGCGTTAAGAACAAACGCCTGAGTTCAGACGCGCTCCAGACGTCTATCCGTCTGCCCCAGAAATAAACTGTCTGTCACTGTTGTGTCGCAGTTTGGTAGCAGCATTAATCTAAAGTCGTATGTTTTACTGTATGATGTAACGATCAGGGAGTAAAACTCTATATGTTTATATATTTATAAATAGTAGCGATGTGACTCACCAGGGACGACCTCATACCATATTATCCTGATAGCTAGCTGCTGATTCCGTCTCTACTGCGGTTCTACATCTATCATGATTTTATAAATATCACAAGTCGAAATGATTCCTTAACAAACTTAGAAAATAAATTCGAAAATTTAAAAAAGGAAAGAGAAAGAAAATTCCTTCTTGATACATCACTGAATCGATAATAAACAGAGAGGTTAAAGTTCAGATCCGTGTGCGGTTTAAATCCCTGTGAGCACCAGACGTAAATATACGAAGGTTAGGTCAAGCTGGGTCATGTGACCTCTCGTTTTCATACCACAATTACTGTGGAACTGCTAATGAGCTGCTTAGCTCCATCCTTCTTTCCCTTCTTCCTTAGTTCCTTCATTCCTCACCTTCTCACTTCTTTCTACTTCATTGTTTTGCCCCTGCATATTCACTTCCCTCCATTCCTTCCTTTAATCCCTTCTTCCCTTTCTTCCTTTGCTTTTATTTCCTTTTTTTCAACCTCCTTCCTCGTTTCTTCACGCTTTCCTTCCTTCCTTCCTTCCTTCCTCACTCCATTATCTTATGATCAAACATGCTTGCTTTCCTTTCTTCCTCAGCTCCTTTGCTACTTCCTTTCTTGCATTTTCTTCACTTCCTCCCATTCTTTATTCATTCTTTGTTTAATTTGTCCCTATTTCTTCTCTGATTTCCTTCCATCTTTGCTTTCGTACTTCTTTAAATGTATCCTACCATCACTCCTTCCCTTTCTTCCTTAGCTAAATTCCTTCTTTTTCCCATTTTCTTCCTCCCCCTTCTTCCTGCTCCCCTTCCTTCCTTTCATGCTTTGCTACTTTTCACTTCCTGTTGTACTTCCTCAGTTTGTTCCCTCACTACCTGCCTTTTCTTCTTTCCTGCTTTCCTTCTTACATTTCCTCTCCTCTTCCCTTCGTTGTCTTCTTCCTCCTCTCCTTCCATATTTTTTGATTATGCCCTTCCTTCCTTGATTTCATTCTTCCTTAGTTTGTTCCATCACTACCTGTCCTTTTTTTCTTTCCTCTTCTCCTTCCTCATTTCTTCCTGCTTCCTTCCTTCCCTCTAATCACTCTTATCCCGTAGTTACTGTAGAAAAGGAGGAACACATTTCTCACCTCTGCAGCTCTTACAGTCGAAAAGAAGAATGAACACACACACACACACACACACACACACACACACACACTCTCTCTCTCTCTAACACATGTAATTATGGTGCGGTTTTTACGTCTGGAGCTCTCGCAATTTTTGCGTTATTCCTTAACCCGTTATCGAGACTAAACAAAGCAGGGCATTGTGGGTAGGGCTGACGAGGAGGGCGTCGAGCGAGGCTGGCGAGGGGGGGAACGAGCTTGGCTAAGGCTTTTGTTACAGCATGCTCTGATAGCGATCCTCCAGCAGTGGCGGTTTATTAGTGCATGAAATGGAATGAAAAAAAAAAAAAAACACACATTAAGCAACACTGGGGGAGAAACACCTCTGAGTCATGTGACCCGGGCGTAGTTTAATCCCTCCATCTTCGAGTTTAATTAGTGTAAAAAAGAGCTTTCTGATTATAATTATGTCGCGTTGTTATGAAACCAGTCCAGTGATCGGTAAAAAATACAACAAAACCAAAACCAGCCAGATGTAGAGTCTTGTTTACAGATCATTATGAATCACTGTTGGCTGGCAATTCAATTTGATTCAATTTATTTTAATTAGATTTTTGGTGTATTGCAATTTGCGATTCGATTCACTGACACCAGTGTGTGTTATCTGATTTGTCTCGTGCAGGGGTTAAATAAATAAAAACTACAAAATATATCTAATAAACACTAAAACGTTGTGTAACTTGCATCGTTCTTTGTTTAAATGTCATGTCTCATACAAAGCGATCATCTCTTTGCTCCAGTCCAGTAGGTGGCGGTACTACACCAACTGCTCATAAAGTCAAAAGAAGAAGATGCTTTTATGGTTGTTGTTGTTGAAAAAGATGTGGTTCCTTCACGAGGAATTCATGGATTCTAGACCTCTGTAACATTCGTAAGGTTACCTAAAGCATTTTAGTGTGAAGTGTGAATCGAATTAACGAATCGGATCAACTGACAAGGTTGACTAAAATGCATAACTGATTAAATCACACAGCTCTAATAGTTAGATAATTATCATTATCCTCCTCATCATCATTATTACTCATAGTAGTGGTAAAATAGGATTATAGATTGCTATACAAGGGCCGTTCAAGTCAAACCAGGACTTATGATTGCGCAGAATAACAGAAGACAGTTATGAGAGTGAAAACTCCCTTTATTTGTCTATACAATCCCCGGCTATTCAATTCAATTCAATTTTATTTGTATAGCACTTTTAACATTTGACATTGTCGCAAAGCGGCTTTACATAATGAAAAAGAATTATTTAAGTTTGTATGAATGTGTATGAATCAAAATGATAAGATTGTCCCTGATGAACGAGCCGAGGACGACGGCGATGGTGGCAAGGAAAAACTCCCTGCGATGGTAATAGGAAGAAACCTTGAGAGGAACCAGACTCAACAGGGAACCCATCCTCATTTGGGTGATAATGGATAGCAGAGATTGATCTGCAGTCATGCCCCAGTGTTTCACTAGTGCTTGGACACCATCAAGGTAGAAAGTTTTCTCAGTATGCCAGAGTCATGATCGGACTGCCTGCTTCACGTCTCAAACGCTGGCCTCCCGGGAACTCCTTTAATGGCTTAAACATGTTGAAATGGCTTGGAGAGAGGTCAGGACTGTACGGTGGATGTGGCGATAACTCCCAGCCGAGTTCCTGTAATGCGCAAGAGGTGCTGGTGAATGACTGCGTGTACAGTTCTCACAGACAGATGCATCTCTTCCGCAAATCCCAGAATCAGCCGTTCCACTTATGGATTATGGCGTAATGTTAACGGGAACGACTGCAGTGAGTTTCAGGCCACATTGCCCGGGATCGTCATTCACAGACGTACAGTTTTTTTTTTTAAATGTTCGCACCGTTCAAATGTTTTCCTGCAGCTAAGAGTCTCATCACCGTGCTGCGCTTGAAATCATCACCAGAAATTAGCTAAAGGGATAAATGATTGAGTCCCGGATTGACTCGAACAGTCTTTTTGCTGCTATCAGGTTTCCCATTTTCTCCTGGAGCGTCACAAAACCCGAATTTCAAGCACAAACTCTATTTTACTAACAGCTCCATCAAGTTTACAATATGTAAATTTTTTCGCATAGAACTTATGAATGTTCATCACTCGCTCAAACGAGAGCAAGTCAATCGCAGCGGAGAACGTAAAGACAGTCTTCCGGCGGTTGTACTAGGAGATAATCGTCGTGTCGTTTGTGTTACCTTTAGAAGAGTTGAAGCTAAAACAGGTTGCTGCTAATGTTCATTACAGCTGGGGTCAATTACTAACGCTGGCTAATAGCTTTTAATTATTACCCGTGTTAGCGGAGAAGGTCAGAGCGGCAGGTATGAGTGTAGCGCGGCTGTCGCGTGGGGCGTCACGGCTGTCACGCTGGTGTTACCGGGGTCCTGGAGTCTTGTCACAAGAGATTAGGAATCATTCTGACAGGGAGCACCGTGGGAGTTCATTTAAGAGTGTGTGTGTGTGTGTGTGTGTGTGTGTGTGTTAGTGTGTGTTAGCCCACCTTCAGTTTGCTTTCTTTCTCCTTGGTGACCTTGGTGAGCAGCTTGGCTTTCTGCCGCGTGAGTGCTTCAATCAGGGCGTCACACTGGGCCACCAGACACGCTTCGAACTCCACGCCGTTCTCCTATTAAACACACACACACACACACACACACACAGACAAGTACAAACAGTGTTTTAAACTAGAGTTATTTGACTCATACGTAAATACTTTGTTATTTTCCATCGTTTTCCTTCAGAGAGATGGAATCATCCAACGTTTAATTTATTTTTATTTTTTTCATCTCATTCAGCTGTACATTCACGATGTTTGGAAAGAGCTGAAGCTCCGCCCACTTGTGTCTTCACGTATAGTGAAAAGCGTTCCTTTCTTCCGAAGCCAGATCGTCAGTCCTTCGTCCCTCGCGCGCTCCCACGCTCTTCTTCTCTCACTCTCACCACGAGCACGTAGGAGGTTGGAGACACAGACGATCATTCATAAAGCCTGAATATAGATCCTGGTTCGGGGGTTTGAAACTTCAGCCTACGTCTCAAGCACACGCACACACACACACACACACACGACCGGGTCTGACGCAGCGCAGCGAGTGAGTCACTGTGTGAGACTCAGGGCTGGATTAGGTGTAGAGGAGGTGTGTGTGTGTGTGTGTGTGTGTGTGTCCCTGTAGATTGCAGTGACACTTTCACAGAGCACGTTAACACAAACGTGGAGACCCTAATACACACACACACACGTGCTCTCGCTCATGAGACTAAAAATACACCATCCCACTTCTAATCCAGCCTGCTCCAGATTCAGCTAGGGTGTAGGTGTTAAATATTTATGCTCGGTCCTTTCATGTTATAGAGTGGACGGATAGCGGTGCTGCAAACACTCCGCAGGGAGACAGACACACGATGCTAAACACAAGAGCTGATGGGCCGAGCTCTCTCAGAGGGGAGGGATGAGAGGTACTCAGTGCTCCCACATTAATCACGGCTCTACAAACCAATCAG
>JAOVVA010000026.1:2055141-2076905 GCA_028565275.1 Leiocassis micropogon
GTAGAAAATAAATCACTAAACAAAAACAAAGAAATTTGCAAGTGACCCCAAACTTTTGAACGGTAGTGTGTATATATATATATGTATATATATATATATATAAAACACAACTTCTGCTCTGTAAAGCTTCATAACGGCTCTAATCTGAGGTACTTAATGATTAATTGATGATTTCTGAGGCTGGTGACTCTAAATGAACATTGTTCATTAACAATAACAAGATCAAACCTGTACCTGGATCTGTTGGAGCAGGTTCTTCAGCTGCACCAGGAACTCCTTGGCATCCTTTGCTTTATCCGACACGCCATTCAACGCCTGAGACAACTGGCACTGTAGATAACACACACACACACACACACGCACAAAATGATTGTTATTTTCACATGCAGCTATAATATGATCATTTGCATGGAATTTATATAACGACCAAATAACGGTTAAAGATGCAAAGTACAAACATGGGCGGAACAATAGCTACGGCGAAGACGCTGATTACTTTTCCAATCACACTCCAGCGTAACACAACGAACAGACCGGATGAGCGAAAATAACGGCATCCATAATGAATGTGTGAATGCCTGAAGAGCCAAAAAGTCCATTATGGCACTGAGATAAAGCTCCACTAAATAAAGCAATAAAATAAAACACCTAAAATCCTCCCCGTCTTCACGTTCCAGCCAACAGCGGCAATCCGTAAACCCTGAGCTGCTGAGCTGTATCTGTCTGTTGGCACGTTCGCGGCTAATCTTGTCTGTTCGGCCTCGGACGCCAAATCGATAAGACGCCAGTGCTGAAGCACTGCATTTAAAACAGCAGGTAGTTTCCACGGACTGAACGTTGAAGCCGTAATGTGAGGTAGTTTGATGCATGAACATATAAAAAAATATATATGTTCTAGACTACACCATTAATAGACTCGCTGGCACCATGCTTCCAGACTATATGAACAAGAAAAAACATGCCCTTTAAAGCATCCAATAGCAGCTTTCCATCCACCTGCTTTTTTCTGATTTGCTTGTTAATAATAAAAAAAATAATTAATTCCACATTTAATAATACATATTACATAAGAATTCATTGACCCCTTTTGTTTATTATAGCAGTTTATCCAGCACTTCCTGACTGATCATCAGTAATGATTCTCTCCTTCCAGACCCTGGACCTAATCCATCCGTACTCACACTCGTGTATTTACACACACACACACGCACACACACACACAAACACACTTTTTTCCACACCTGCTCCTCTTCCTTTGGGCCACCCAGAGATCAGCAGGATCTTAAACCAGTCCACACACACACACACACATCCAGACCGTCTCCTCCTCACTCTATTAACATGCCATCTGCCTCGACAAGCTGTCCGAACGGCTAACAGGACTGTGACGGATCGGATACGCCAGCTCACGGCTCGCTGCTCACTGTGTGTATGTGTGTGTATGTGTATGTGTATGCGTGTGTGAAAAAGTGGGAGACACAAAGACGCTGCCAGTGTCATCGGTGCAGCGGGGTCGTCACTCTGCCACATTCAATCACGCCCTGACTTGCCGTTTGTTAAGATTAGATGAGTGCTGATTATAACTCAACAGTGAGTCAAAAAAAATTTTTTTTTTGCACGTTCACATTTCTGACATTTGACCCAATATACATGATATACAGCTGATCATATCATCAACCTCCTCTTTTACATTACCTTCACTCTGTGCACAGAACAGGTGCACAGGTTAGG
The DNA here is from genome assembly GCA_028565275.1 of Leiocassis micropogon. NCBI lineage: Eukaryota > Metazoa > Chordata > Actinopteri > Siluriformes > Bagridae > Leiocassis > Leiocassis micropogon. Next base: position 2,056,873 of record JAOVVA010000026.1, read on the forward strand.
TAAGTGTGTTAGGATTTGCATGTTGCAAGCTTGAAAAAAAGGGAAAAAGGACAACATGGCAAAACAAAAAAATAACAAATAGTATATCGAGGAAGCCCTACTCTCAAGCTCGTAAAAACTAATCATTGTTTTAAGGCTGTTATTTATGCTGTCTATTAAAGATGGGGGGGGGGGAATTTATTCGGTTACATATCAGGATTCTTTTGTTTGGCAATTCGCTCACACCGATTACAAAAGCAATTTTTTTACATTGAAATTTATATACTGTATGTTTGCACTTGAAGAAGGTAAAATGTTGCTGTTCCACTACAATCCTGCAGGTGGTGCACTTTAAGGTATTAATAAGGCACAGCATCCTGTGTGGTAGAATCAAAATATTTGCTGTTTGTTTTGAATTGTGATAAAATTTGAAAACGAAAAAAAAAAAAGGATATTTTTATAATATTTATAATATTGTGATACAGAATCGCAATAATATTGTGATGAAATCGGCACCTGGGTATCGTGATAATATCGTATCAGGACGTCCCTGCTGATTTCTGTCACTGCTGTCTATTACAGTATGTGTAACTTGGCCTAGTTATGAGAAACAGACTTTGATGTTTTCAAAGTCATTTTTCTAAATTTAGCTGTATCTCCATGGTGCATATAATAAATAAGTAAATAAATGAATAAATAAGACAAAAAGAAATTGTTCTTTCTCCCTTTTTGTATTTTCCGCAAGCCAATTAGATTTCCCCCTATTGTGACCTCATATGAGATAAGCCCCTCCCCCAGTCTGTTGCTCAGCTCTGGAGGGGCATGACTCCAACATACTGTAGTATGTTGATGAAATCCTTCTATTTATTTTCCTATTCCTACATTATACATATGTTCATTCTACTTCTCATTCCTTATCACAGACTCATAGAGTTTCGGCACTAAAAATTCACAAGTACACATACTGTCAAATATAAAGTCTTTTGAATCTTGAATATTGGATCTTGAACACTGAAACAGTGTGTTTGGAGAAGGAGTGAAACAAAGGGAGTTTAAAGTAAAAAATTATGTATTTCCTGAGGGGGCATGAACACACACACATACACACACACACACACACACACATATATACACACACACACACTGGAGCCCTCTGGAGAGGTGTTAACTTATAAAATATGGGACCTTTAAATAAAACAAAAAAGGCATCCTGTAACCGTATGTAAGACGTCATGATTGTGTTGATCACGTATGCATTTCTGTGTGGACAGACGGGAAGGCAGCATGCCACCACGGTCGCATATGGAAAACCGCCTGGCCCATTTGGCGCACCAGACTGGCACCGGATCATATAATTCCCTCTAGAGGTATACTGTACCATAAAGGCAGGTACCAAAAATGACAAAAATGCTCTAATAGTTCTTCATGTATCCTACCAGATGTGAACATTTTTCCCAAGAGGAAGCGAGGTTCAATCTAGTCGCTATGGTTAACATTACCTCACTTCTTGGACTGTTGTTGCGTTTGAAATCTGAAAACCAGCAGAATACACCCCAGTCTTTACATAAACAGAGCTGTAGTTTAGTGCTTTCTGCATTTGAAGAGTTAGAATGTAAAAAATCATAGGAGCTTTAAAATAATTTGAAAATTATTTAAACCTTGAACAATAAATGAACGATGGATTGCTCTGAGAATAATAACATCTCTAATCTGGGTCAAATCTGCATAGCATGTAGCAGTGTAATGGTAGATGAGGGATGCAGAGCGCTGGCTAATGAAATGAGGTGCACTCTTTTATCCTGCTGAATACTCTCGGTGCTATTATCGAATTATGTACTTTGACAAAAAAAACAATCCTGTGACAAAGGAAACAAAGAGCTGGAAAGAAAAGGAGACGATGGGAAATAGGGATACGCTTGACATTTCAAGTTGATGACTGAACATGTTTAATAATTGTGTGTGTGTGTGTGTGTGCTGATGAGAGGCTGGCTCTGGGTGTGTATGTATGCATACTATGTATATACATCTGTATATATCTGTAGCGTACTACAGAATTTATTCACACACCCACACATAAACACATGGAGCAGCTCTACTTCAGTGCTAATTGATTGTTTACTCTGATCTGCAGTGCATAAATCTGGAACTAAACTGGACCTAGAATTGAGCCTTGAGGAACGTCTTTAATAATTAGCAATTAATTACATGGCTGCTTCTGGTGGAGTTGTTTGCACTTGGTTCTCAAAATGGAGGCTAGAGATCTCCAGGTTTCTTTGAAGTATAGCTGAAGAATCTCTGAGTGGATTGCTCCCTGTTTTTCAGTACAAGTACCATAGCAATAGGAGGCTAAACTAACAGTGTAATCAAACTTGAGTCTGCACTCAGGAATGGTCTTGTTTGGGGATGTGGCTTATAGTCAGAGCCCTGAGAGTGGCCATTAGTTAATTTCCTAATTAATAAAGACATTCCATAAGGTTTAAGGTTTTGTCCTGACAAAAGATAAGACAGTCCTGTCTTTTTGTTCAAAGCTTTGCACCAAGTGAAAGCACCTGAACGTTCTGCGTTCTTTCCCCCTTCAGCTTTTCTGCTGGAATAATTTTAATTACTGCTTTCGCTGACAAAGCAAAAAGGGTTTGTTTTTTCGAACCATAACACTTCAACAAGGGGTCATAAATTGCAAACTGATCCAACATAAGGCCTTTTATACCTACACCCTGCCAGATTTCTCACTTTCCGTCACCTTCACCTACCTCCCACCATCTCTCTTTCTTTCTTCTTTGGGAATTTATTCCAGCACATGAATGCCCTAAAACTCTGTGGACTAATTATGACACACGCGGTCCATCTTTTCTAAGTGCTTAAAGGCCCGGCGCCATCAAATATTCATGAGGTCCTTCCTTTCAGTCATGAATACAGTATGCGAGAGGAGAGAACAGAGCGCTTCCCTGATTCGCTTCAACGCCCTTATTCGCTAGGCAGCTCACGGGCCAAGTCGCAAGTGAGGAAACACTGATGGCTTGATTTGCCAGAACAAGAACAGGACAAAACTTATCCAAGATGCTGCGTGAACCCACGCTATAGCGCTCGTCCTCCGTTCCTCCAGCCTCTGCTCTGGTATTTAGTGTGTGAATGGGACCACGGTACTCCTACGTCAGTAATGACGCTTACTGATAGCGTGAGGAGGCAGAATGTAGGTTAATGTAGCTGAAGCCTCCTGCATGTTCGTTCCATCTGAGTGCCCTGAAGACGTGCACACGTTCTCGCTGTTTCTTTCACCCACTCGTTCTGGCTCACCTTCCAGCAATAAATCACCAAGGAAACAGAGCATTTTCTCTAGAAGCGAGTGCACAGTGCTGTTGAACCAGAAGGTCTGAAATACAGAGCAGAATCTCAGATCTGTGGGAATTCAGATGACGCATTTGATAAGATTATCACAAACCCTGATAAAGTCTTCAGGACAGACGGATAATCTTGGTGGTTTCTCGGTAACATCTGGTCAGACGTGTATATACTCATCATGAAAATAAAGGTCATAGTGGCAATATTGGGCTCTCAGTTGTACAAGGTTTCATTTTTATGGATTTCCACAGTTAAAAATATACCTACAGCACACTTAACATTTGGTTGAATGTTTCTTAGCCAGTTTAACCTTTAGGAGATGCATTTGGTAGCCATCACTACGCTTCTAGTAAAATTTTGATTAGATATTTGACCATTCTTTTTGGCAGAATTTTACTGTTCAATGAAATTTTTTAAATTATTTTGGCACAACTCAATTAAGCAAAGTCACCAGAAGCAAAATTTTATCCTGCTCTATCCATTCAACAACCAGCTTTGATGTGTGTTTGTTGTCATTGTCTTGTCCTGTGGTTTCAACCATTTCTAAGAAATAATCAAAAGCCCAATATTGAAATGACACTCATATTCAACCTTCTGACCACAAGTGTACATTTTTGTCTAATTTACTTAAAAACATAAACTGGTGAGGAAACTATTGATAGCTTTTATGAAGTATGTGATAACAGGAACTAACTTCTTGTACAGTGCAATATCAAAGTTCTTAAAAAATACCCCAATCACACTAGTCCCTGTATAACAATATACAGATTTTTACATATTTACATTCTAGTAATTCTATAAGCTCATATAGTATATAGATTCATTTCACATAGACTGATGTATTTCTTTAAATTGTGATGATTGTGGCTTACAGTTAATGAAAACCCAAAATTCAGTCTCCCAGAAAATTAGAATATTACTTAAGAGCAATAAATAGAAAATAGATGTTTAACACAGAAATTGATGGACTACTGAAAAGTATAAACATACCATAGATTCTTCATGGGGTTTAGGTCGGGTGAGTTTGCTGGCCAATCAAGCACAGGGATACCCTGGTCCTTAAACCAGGTATTAGTACCTTTGTCAGTGTGAGAAAGTAGCAACTCCTGCTGGCAAATGAAATCAGCATCTCCATAAAGCTGGTCAGCAGAGGGAAGTGCTCTAAAACTTCCTGGTTGACGGCTGCGCTGACATTGGACCTGATAAACATAGTGGACCAACACCAGCAGATAACATGGCTCGTAAAACCACCACTGACCAGGCAAACTTTACGCTCGACCTCAAGCAACTTGGATTCTGTGCCTGTCGTCTCTTCCTCCAGACGCAGGGACCTTGATTTCCAAATGAAATGGAAAATTTACTTTTGTCTGAAAAGAGGACTTCGGGCCACAAAGCAACAGTAACAGTCAATGTCAGGTAAGACACCTCTGACATTGTCCTGTTGAATCTCACCCAAATTCTTAAATAGGCTTTGTTTCATAATCCTCTCAAGGCTGTGATTATTGCTGTTGCTTGTGCACCTTTTTCTACCACATTTTTTTCTTCTACACATTCCACTTTTCATCAATGTGCTTGGATACAGGACTCTGTGAACAGCCAGCCTACTGAACCAGACTGAGAGACCATTTAAGGGCTTAGGAAACCTTTGCTGGTGTTTTGAGTTAATAGCTGATGAGAATGTGACACCATGAGTCTCTAATATTGAACCTTTTCACAATATTCTAATTTTTTGAGATACTGAACGTTGGGCTTTCATTAGCAGTAAGCCGTCATTATCAAAATTTAAAGAAACACCTGAAGTATAATAGTCTGTTTGTAATGAATGTAGATAATATATGAGTTTCACTTTTGTAATTAAATTACTAAAATAAATCAACTTTTCAATGGTATTGTAATTTATTGAGATAGACCTGCATATATATACAGTATATATATATAAGGGATGAGAATCACCAGTCACCTCCCGATATGATATTATCATGATAGCTTGGTGTCAATTTGATTAAAATTGTGATTATCACGTATCACAATTTTATAAATATCCTGATTGAACATAAAATTTTCCCACCTATTTTGTCACAAAAAAAAGGTAAAATACAAGAGTTTAACATTTAACTGAGCAGCGAGTATCTCTGTCCTCCACCATAATTATTATTTATAAACAAACTTAGCAAATAATTCGCTCCTACCACACGAAAAATGTGTAAATAGTTCAGAGTGCGCCACCTGTAGGATTACAAAGAAACAACGACGTTTTACCACCTCAAATGCCTTTATAGTCTCAAAACTCAACTTTACAGTGAGCACATGGGTTGAGTGGTTGCGAAAGTGAACTAGTGTAATGAGGAGGTTTGAGACTAACTCGATCAAAGAGTTTGGAGAAAAAGACGGCTCAGAGGCTTTTAACACACATTTCTGTTGCGCCACTCGGAAGCTTCTGTACTCGGTACAGAATCATTTATATCTGAGGCTGATTGGCATATACCAATCAAACTAAAAACCAGTCAATTCTAGTCACTGGCGAATCAACCGGTTCATCTCTATCATAAATTTATTTTAAAAATCGAGATACAAAAGAATTTTGATTCATAACTGAATCGATATTTTCCCCATTTGTGCTAGCTAGTCTATTTAATATCATACTATAAAAAATGTATATATACAGTATATACTGTATGTGTCCATGTTATAACTTGGTCTGTACTCTATTTTAAAACATACCCGACATATTGCTAAGGTCTGTGGTTCCAAGCTACTACGATCAAGATTTTAATAAGATCCCTTCGTTCAGCATCTCACCACACGCCGTGTGCTCTCATCTCAGCCGTCTGTCCTGTAGTAGAGAACTTTGACGGGTTTATGCACTCGAGTCCACTAGCGTGTGAAAATCAGATGCACAGTGGGAGAGACGGATGTAGGCTGAATCACAGGCACACACACACACACACACGTACATGCACACACTAGCGCTTCCTCCACAAAACCGGTGACCTACTCCCACAGACACCGATTACAACCATGGAGTCTGCGTCAAGTGAGTAATGAGCACACAGGAAACAATTGTAGGTGGTATTGCGTGTGAGAGTGCCTGTGTTTGTGCATGTGATAGAGACAGGAGAACAGAACTATTGCTCACACTATACGTATTAACTAATAAATTGCTTTAGAACTCGCTAGGAGCGTCAAAGCTACAGTATCATCGCTAGCCTGTGGTACTCATGGGTGTATAAAACTCCTGCATCTCATACGAACATCACACAAAACACATATTAATCCCATGACAATGCTGAGCATCGTCCAAAACTAATATCTGCTCAGTGGTGATTATCAGATGGTTACTATGGAGACAAACTAAGCCGTCCGTTTTTTCTTTCTTTTTTTATGATTGCATTATAATGACTTAAGATTTTACCTCAGTGGTCAGCTTGAGGATCCCAACCTCATGCAACGCCAAGCACACACACTCACCCATGTATTAAGGGCAAACTGGGAACAACAATCTACGGCAACATGCATGCAGGGGGAGGAAACCAGTGTGCCCATGGAAACCCACTAAGCACATGCAGAACGTCAAGTTTGAACTGCTAACCATGGAGCGAAGCACAAAGCCACCGTACAACAGGTTTAAGTAATTCCATCCTTCTAGAAACCTTTCTAGTCCATCTACGAACCTCTCTAGTCCAGCTAGGGACCATGGATGCCAGTGGTGATTACCATTGCATTAATTCCCATTTTATGACTGTGGTAGGACATCCGGTCAACACACATGCTACAGGCAATCGCCGATTAGCCTAATCTGCATGTCTTTGGGCGGTGGGAAGAAATCAGAATACCAGGAGGAAACGAACCAAGCGCAGGGATGAAATGCAAACTCCATGAACACAGACCCCAAAACGGGAATCGAACCCACCACCATGATTAAGTAATTATACACCTGTAAAGTGAAATTTTGTGGTTAAAATGTATAGTAATCAATTTTGAACCCCCAACCATAAAGCAAAGCACCAAGTCAGCATACAACGGTTTCAAGTAATTCTATCCATCCATGTATGTATCTGGGAACCTATGTAGTCCTCTGAAGGGAAGTTCAAACTTTCGAAAAACATGAATATTCGTTCACGCATGTTCAATTGCGGAAGTTACATCATATGTCAGATGCAGTGTCCGTAATTTTTTTGAATTCAAATCGTTTAATGACATTCAGATGAAACTTGGCCAGTTTAGATTTCACACAAAAAAACCTAAACCTGAAAAAGTGTATCATTCTAGGCACCTAAGGCAAAATTGTTAAGATATCGCAACACGAATTTGACATGGTCACAGACATTACAGATTTCATGAACAATTTTTTTTACAGACAAGATGCTTCTAGAAGCTTAAACACCAATTTTAGTATCAAGACTCATTTAGAAATGTGAAAAATTTGCATTTTAAATTATTATTGTTTGAAGCGAGACAGTATAACACTGAAAAATGGCCATTTCTGGGGCACATATAAAATCATCTCTCCAAAAGTTGACACTTGACATTTTTAAGGAAGCAACTTCCATATCACATGTATGTATGACATAAATAATAATAATAATAATAATAATAATAATAATAATAATAATAATAAGATCAGCACCAATGCTGTGTTTTGGCTGTATAAGTAAAGGTACACCTGTACATGGGGGTTAATAGCCTCAGGTATGAGTGTGGATTAACAGACCAGGACTTGAGGATCATCTGACCTTGTGCTGCTTCCACATGGCCGCTATGGGCTTCACGTCGTGCTTGCCGTGCTTGCTGTCCTCCATGCACAGGTAGCAGACGGGGATCTTGCAGGTGACGCAGTAGGCGGTGTAGCTCTGCGCGTCATGCTCGGCGCACACGGCGGAGAGGGCGGCCTGGGCCCCGGCTGAGCCGGAGGAGGTGCGCGCGGCGGCGGCGGCGGCGCCGGTCGAGGGCGACACGAGCCGGTGCTTGGCCAGGGGTCCGCGCGCGGGATGGCACCGCTGCTGGCACGGCGCGCAGTACAGCACGTCGCACTGCTCGCACATGACCGTGGCGTCGGCCGGGTTGCGGTCGCACAGCTGGCACTTGGCGGCGGGGCTCGCGCGGCACCGCGCCACCACGGCCTCGAGCAGGCGGTTGCGCGGGAAGCCGCGGAGGCCGCGCTCGTCCAGCGACGCGCTGCGGTGGCACAGCGGGCACGTCACGGAGCGGTGGCGCTGCGCCGAGGAGGAGCAGGAGGAGGAGGAGGATGAGGAGGAGGACGCCGGCGGCGGCGGGCAGGACGGCGGGAACACGCGCACGCCGTTCGGAGACTTGGCGCACGGCGTGTACGAGCCGTAGCCGCTGTCCGTCTCGCTCATCTTGTCCGCGTCCGTGTAGTAGTCGTAGTCCGAGCCGGCCGACGCGCGGCTCGGCCGTGGAGCCTCACCGTCCGGGGTCTGCACCGTGATGTTCCGCGCGCACGCCAGGCACACGTTGTGCGAGCACGGCAGGATGATCGGCTCCTTGAAGAAGGACCCGCATACCGGGCATTTCAGCTCATCGTCCATGGCGTCCATAAGAACATACACACACTCTCTCTCACACACACACACACACACAAGCAAGCAAGCAACAAGCGAACAGCACTACCAGGTCCGGACAGCTCCCTCTCCCTCCCTCTCCCTCCCTCTCTCTCTCTCTCTGTCTCTCTCTCCCTGTCTGTGCGCAGGCGCAACACCACCCCCTCCCTCCTCGTGCTCCTCCACGCGCAGGTCCCTGGGTGTTGGAGTAAACGTGAACTACACATCCCATAATAATCCACATAATTAATGCACGTCTAAGCCTGGTGGAGGAGAGGAAATCAATTATCTTTATCCTCATAAGGCTCAGCCACATCATTTGCAAGTGAAATGAACAGCTGGTCAGTCAGAGCTGGGCGTACTGGGATGTGATGGAATCTCCACTGGTTTGTCTTCGAGCAAAGCTGCTTAATCCACTAGACTATTGACTATTAAGAAAGAAATGGACCATAGACCATGATTAATGTGCATTAATTACTTTCTATTCCATTACACAGGCCATTTCACAAGTCATATATTTGTCTTTATTAGTCTTGAATATCACAGCTACAGAGATACGCGTGCCACACGAGAAGGGTGAAAGGGTTTCATTTATCCTCCTGAGCAGAAACAAATTAGGGCTTGAGCTGAGCGTTTTTGTTTTTTTTTTATCTGGGGCCTTCCCCTCGCTCCGGAGGGATTATCCATCACGGCCTAGCAGAGTGCACCGAGATTAAAGCGTCGGAATTAACCGGCGGAAAATAAGCAGAAGGGATGGACATGAGATTTAAAATCTGAATGTTGCCCAGAGAATTTTGCAATTTTAATAATAATAAAAAAAAGGATGAAACAAATAAAATAGGAGAGAAATGTTGCACACTTTTTGACATGTGTATTGATTTTTTTTTTCTTGCAGGAATTCATGATGCTCACCCAATGCTCTGAGTAAATTGTTTTCTATTAGGATAAAAATTCAACATACTGTACTGTATTAAACAGACAGTTCCTGTGCATAACATCTAAGTTATTTTCAGTTGATACATTTTTAAGTTGAAATTCAGAATATTTCTACATTTTGAAATTTAATTTAAAATACAATATATTTATATTTTTATTTAAAATATATTTTCTATCAAATTAGCTTTGTGCATACAATGCTCAGAATTAATCATCATGCTTAATGAAAATAATATTTTTAATACATTTTAAATTATATTTTTATAGAAAAATTTAGTTTTAGGTAATTTTGTTTTTAAAATGCACATTAAAACATATAAGCAGAAGGGATGCTAAGTATAGAATTAATTTTTTTGTATAAGAATAAAAACATTTTTTACAGTTCTTCTGTATTTTGTACATTAATTTTGATTACTGTATTTGTGTCAATTTTAAATTTTTAGGTTTTGTAGTATAGTTGTTGTTTGGTTTATATCCGGTTTCTTTTTGTTTTTAAATCTTTTTAACTCGGCTAATACAATTAATATATACTGTATGTTTTTTACATTTTTTAAATATATATTTAATGTACATTCTTGTTTTAGGTACATTTTGAAAATTAAAACGAGTGAAATTTTTTTTTCAATTGTTCCATTTTATTTTATAAGGAATGCTCTTTACAGAATATTTTCAATGTGAATAAAATATACCATAAACATATTAAACCCAGTTCTTATGCATAACAGTTTCTAAAGTTTTTGAAAGGTTTTTTTCATGTATTTGTTTTAATATGAAATTCAGAATATTTTTACATTTTGTAGTTAAGTTTTTGTCTGGTTTATATTAAAGTTTGTTGTTGGTTGTTTGGTTTAATGAAATAAAATGTATTTTCCTGAAAAAAAAATACAATACTCTTTTTAAAAAAATGTTTTTTATATACATTTTTGTTTAAGCTTGAAACTTGAAACTAGTGCAATTTTTTAAAAATATTTACATTGTATTGTTTTTTTTAAATATATTATCTGAAGGGATGCTCTACTGTGATTATTTTCTACGAAATAAAAAAATAATAAGTCTAAGACAGTTCTTGCGTATAACAGTTAAAAAAGTTTTATTGACTTAGTTGGTTTATTTTTTTATGCAAAAACCCAGGAGTCTAAATTAGGTTTTTTTTTTCTGAAAAAAACTGAAAACCGGCCTGTCATGTAATATGTTGCTTTCTTTACAGAAATGCAAATATTTTTCTGTAATGTTTATTTAGTTATTTATTAATTTTTAAAGCATGTTTGGAAATAGTAAATGGTTTTAAACATCATAATGCAGACATGATAACATATATATTGCACAATTTGTACTAAAGACAATATAGTGGCTAAGACTTTTGCCCAGTACTGTATATTCAAAATGATTATTATGCAAATAATAATAATAATACTTCAAATTATTTAACTGCTTTTTGGTGTGTGGTTAGTTTTAAATATTTAAATTTTATAGATTTTTACTTTAGGTAAACCTGAAAATGTGTTTTACATTCTTATTCTTTTAAAATATTTCTAATATTTTTCACCATCTGATAACACACTGTAAGTTGTGCTAAACCATTAAAACAAGAAAAACATGCATCAGTAATATAGTTTATTAAATACAGAAGATTATTAAACGTTTTGAAGTTTAATAAAGATTTTTGGGTTCTTAGGGAAGAAAATGTTCTAAGGTCAAAAGTCAAACCTTAAACACTCCGCCAAATCAGGCTTAACTGTCCTTTATATGGCTGAACATAAAAAGTCTTCCCTTTTTTTCTTAAACAGAAAAAGAATTAACAAGAACTGATTTGTATAAAATTGAACGTTTTTGAGAATGCATTTCTAGATCACGCAGAAAAACAGCACACACACAAGAAGGCACACTTCATTCTTTTAATATACATTACGCATAAGTGAAATAGAGTAAAATAGAAGGGGGGGGGGGGAACCACAGTTAATGCATTTAAAGTAATTGTAAGTAATAAAATCTCCAGATACAGAGTGTAATGAGATCATAAAAGGCGTAGCTTAGTGCGTCTTAGTGTGTAAATTTACTAAATAAAATGCAGGCAGTGTGTGTGTGTGTGTGTGTGTGTGTGTGAGCGCTTTAGCAGTCATATCGAGTCCCGACCGTCTCACACCAGAGACGTCATGCTCTCCGGATTGACCCTGACCGAGCGCGAGCTTTTCCTCAGGTCCTGCAGCTGCTTGGCTGGCTTGCCGACTCCTTCCTCAAACCTGCGCTCGACCACAGGGAGCACCGTCTCGTGCAGGAACGCGGCGTTCTGCATGACGAAGGATTTCTTCTCGGGGTCCTGCTCGCAGCGCAGGCTGTAGTCCACGTGCTGCACGGCCACCAGGATGATCTCCCTGAGGCTCTCCAGGAACACCATGTGCAGCTCCGGGAAGTAGAGTTTAAGCCCTTCCTCCAGGAACGCCATCAGCTGCTTAGTGAAGGCCACGACGGTGTAGCTGAGGTTCACCCAGCAGTCGTCGCCCGTGTACTGGTTAAAGGTGCCGACGCCGCAGCTCCGCATCTCGTCCTTGAGCTTGGCCAGAGCTTCGGGGGTCATCAGGTTCATCCTCCTCCACATCTCCTCCGAGTTGCGGTGCTTGGTGGCCTCGATGATGACGTCTTTTTGGCTCTGTAGCGCTGCCTTGATGTCCTTGACCAGCAGCGACTGCAGGATGAAGGTCAGGTCCAGGCCGATGTCGCTCAGCTGCCTGCAGTGTTCTCCGGCCAGCTTGACGCATTCGGCGGCCGTCGACAGGCTCTCTTTGCTGTCGAACACCTGCTTGCTGAAGGTGTCGGCGAACATCCGCATGGCAGAGCGAGACCACACCACGAAGGCGGAGTAACAACCTGTGTCGCCCGCGAAGTCGGTCTCGAACTCTCGCGCAGTCTCGAGCAAGCCGGTGAAGAAGACGTTGCAAAGCTTCTGGATGTACAGCAACGTAGCGCCCTCGATACGCAGCTGCCGGATGGCCGTGTGCACCGCAGCGGCGCGGTTCTTCAAGAACAGATCGCAGGCTTTGGTGGACTGGCCCAGCCGGATGAGCTGCGAGACGGCGCGGCGTGTAGCTTTGGGTCCGCCGCGTAACGACCGATCGGGCGACAGCTCGAACACCAAGACCTCGGTCAGCTGCCGCACGCGTTCGTCCACTTTCCCCCTGAGCTCTTTGACCCTCTGCGTCACCGGCTGGTCCTTCAGATACTCGTTCAGCTTCTGCAACAGATCCACGGCGCCCTCGAAATCCCTCTGCGCGATGCAGACGTCAAGGTCCTCGGGGAGCTCCTGGATCCACTCGGGACTCAAGTCCACCGTCTCTTCGGCGTCCGGGGGTTCCTCTTCGTCAAACGGATTGGTGGAGACCTCGGGTCTGACCGGCGACTTGGGGACCTCCTCTTCTTTCTTGTTCCGGTCCTTGACTTTGGTTTTCTTGGTCTCGTCCAGGATCTCCAGCCACTCTTTCTTGATCTTGCTGTTTTCCGCTTGAAAAATCCGGCTGTCCGGGAACATCAGGATCTTAAACATGTCCTTCATGGGAGGGTTGTCTTTCACGTTAACGACAGCAAAGCTCTCCAACTCGTACAGAGCGTTGTACTTGTACTTGATCGTGCCGCGCCTGTTGGCGAGCCAGGTCGCGATGAGCAGGCAGTCGTTCATCAGGAAAGCGTGCACCTTCTGTAACTGAGACATGTTGTCGGCGTCGTATTCGAACAGGTCGCCGTTGTAGACCAGATACCGCCCGGGCGTCTCCATGATGTTCTTGCAGCCTTCGACTTTCTCCAGCAGCGTCGTCAGGGTCCTCTGCTTGACCTCCTCGGTCTCTTTGGGAAACGCCGCGAGCATTTCTTTGGCGGTTTCGTCCTTGTCCGTAGACAGCAGGGCCTGGGTGATGCTCTCCATAATGCTCTTCTGCTCGGTCAGGATGTGACTCAGCTGATACATCTCGCTCTCCAGGTAGGAGATCTCCTTCGCAGTCTCGATGAACTGCCTGTAGTTCTTGTACACGTTCTTCTTGAGGTTCTGCGCCGTCTCATCAGCCAGGGTCTGGATCTTCTGCCGGTGCTCTTGCAGATCTCTGTCTCCATCAGACTGCTGAGAGAGCTGCTTCACATAATTCTGAGGGTCAAAATTAGCCGACTCTAACTGCTTACGCAGCCTGCCTCCGGTGTCTGCCATTTTAAGGTTGGTTTCTAAAACTGATCATGAAAAAAAATCACTTATTTGTGAACAATCATTCGACTGTTTTCATTCTGCGGCGACTGTTCCGCACCCGGAAGCCAAGCGGGGCGACTCCTGATTACGTCACACCACGGGACAGGCAACAACAGCAAAAAAAGGTGGCCAACCATAAACCTGCACAGAAATTGAAACATTGAGGAAAGAAAATGTATACATATAAACATATGAACTTATTTTTTGTATTATTTAGACCTATATAGGGTATATGCACGTAATGTTTAATTGGTATAATTGTAATAAATATATAGAATTGTACAAATTTAGTAAAGTAGGATCTACAACAAAACGGGAATTGTGTAAAAAAAAACAGTATATTATCATTATTATTATAATATTTTTTTAATATAATCACAAATTACAACTGAAACGAAGAGAACAATGGCAAAATCTTAGTGTATTGACACTCATTCCTAATTTTCTTTTACATTTTTGTGTAACTTTATAGTTGGCCAACCCTATTTTGGGCTGTGTTCCAAATAGCGTCCTGATCCCTTCGTTCTTTTTCAGAAGTGTGCACTGTTTGTGACGCAATCAAAGCGCAAGCCTTCGAGTCGCCGAGTTTACAAAGCTGACGTTTGGAACACAATCAGGAAGAGTGAACGTTAAACGGTTCAGCTGGAGGTTTGCTCGTCAAATTAAAGCTTTTTAGTGCACAATGGTTCACATTTACAGATTATGTCGTTTTTAATAATTAATCACTAAATATGAGGGTAGGGCGGTTTAAATGAAAACAAGGGGTGGGGGTAAAAAATCAAATCAAAACATCCGGGTTAGCTAGCTAGCTAGCTAGTTTGAGTTGAGTCAGGGGAAACATGGCGGACGCGGATTTCTTGCTGGCGCTGCAGCTGCAGGAACAGTTTGATAACGAGGTCTCGGCTCGTGTATGGAGCGATGATAACAGTGACAGCTATCCTTTGAGCAAAAAGCGCAAAGTGGAGTCGTACTCCCGGTCTGTGCAGCCTGAAAGGCCGCTGTCTATCGTGGACGAGTCGTGGGAGGTGCTGGACCCCAGTCCAGATGTCCGAGCCATGTTCCTGCAGTTCAACGACATGTTCTTCTGGGGGAAACTCAGCGGGGTCGAGGTCCGATGGAGCCCCAGGATGACACTGTAAGTTCTCCAATTCCCCTGGAGAGCACATATGGCTCAGGGAACCATGGAACTCTGTCTGGTTGTGAGATCACGTGATCATGTTGTGTTTGATGTCTTTGCTGTCTCTCCAGGTGTGCTGGAGTGTGTTCCTATGAAGGCAGGGGCGGCCTGTGTTCCATCCGTCTCAGCGAGCCTCTTCTCAAACTCAGGCCTCGTAAAGATCTAGTCGAGGTTAGTCTCTCCGAAGACATCGTGTCCACCTAACGAGGTGGTGTCGAAAAGTTTGGAGATTACAAGACCTCATTCATCTACGTTTACGCACTGTCACCTTCAAAGCACAGAGACGCCTCAGTCACAAAAAGAACTGAAATTTTGCAAGAAAGTTTCGTATACGTCTGCTAGACGTTCAGAACTTGTTCATGTCAGTTGGAAGCCGAGTTTGCGTATTTTTTTTTATTTTTTTTATTTTTTTTTACATTTTGTGCAATATTTAGTGAAAGCACCATGCGTCCCAAGAATGTTATCAAGGACGGTAGCAAGAAGAAAACAGAGCCACATTCAGTTTTGCTTTTTTAAAACAGCCAGTCCCAAGACGAAACATAAATTAAGGTTAAGTGACGTTTAATGTCTATTCATTTCATATTTTATTTTATTTATATGTCTTTTCTAAATGTTTTAATTGTTTTTATATGCAAAAATATGATTATAATGTTGGAAATTGGTAATATTGGTCAGATCTTTGAGTGTCTAGAACAGATAATTTGCATTTACATGATTTCTTATGGGGAAATGTGTCTATTAATACAAAATCTTGCCTTAAGAAACGCCTGCACTGCCGTATAACACCCCAGTGTTTCTGCCACTTCTAGAATATTTCCTGGAAGTCTTCTTTTTGAATCTCCTTCTGAGATTCACCCTGGGCCCAGAAATGGTGCCAACATGAACCTCGGGAATAGGACGAAGTCCGCACATCTGGCAAGTAGGGTGTGGAATTGAGATAATGTTTTTTTTCTGGTGATAATCTCAAGTGTGAGGAAAGCGTTGTGACAGGATGCATTGTTGCCGGGTTAAGCTCGTTGAAGGTCTTCCTGCTCTGTTGTCATCTTACAGTGATCTTCCTTCGCTCTTGAAACATGCGTTCCGTTCAAAACACATCAAACGACTCATTGCAGCATGGCCGTAAACTTTCAGAATCATGTCGGGCGTCTCTGTGTCAGGTGTGCTCAGTTTCATGCGGAATTTCACGTTCGTCGTTTGTTCTGACTAGCTGTCCTAGTGCATGTGGTCAGAATAGCACCACTTCCACAGCTTGTGATGTACACAGGACGATGTGTTTTGGCGCACTGACTTGTGAAGGTCAGTGCTCCCTGTGACTGCGCGTGCAGTCTTGTGCTGCCGTCTGTTGCCGTGTTACGAAACTAGTCTCAAAACTTTTTGAAACCACTTCGTATCTGTTATCAATCATTTCTTCACGTCTGTCACTCATTGCGTCGTCTTTTTCCTCAGACGCTCCTTCACGAGATGATCCACGCCCTCCTGTTCGTCACGCAGAACAACCGAGACCGTGACGGACACGGGCCGGAGTTCTGCAAACACATGAACCGGATAAATCAAGCCAGCGGAACCAAAATCTCGGTAAGAGTGAATGAGGTGACGCACTCAGTTCGCCGCTTTAACCGTGTCGTTTTTTTTTTTGTTTATTTGTTTTTCACGTGTTATTTTTTTGTGCAGATTTATCACTCCTTCCACGACGAGGTGGACGTGTACCGGCAGCACTGGTGGCGCTGTAACGGGCCGTGCCAGAATCGAAAGCCGTTTTTCGGCTACGTGAAGCGGGCCATGAACCGAGCGCCGTCAGCCAGAGACCCGTGGTGGGAGGAGCACCGGAGGACCTGCGGAGGAACGTACAGCAAGATCAAAGAGCCGGAGAATTACGGGAAGAAAGGGAAGAATGAAGAGAAGAAGGAGAAGAGTGCCTCGAAGAAACCTGGGGAGAAAATTAAACCGGCAGGTGAGAATATTTACTGATCGGACAAAAAATATTTTTAAAAAATCATGAAAATCTACGTTTAAAAGCACGTAAAGACCTGTTTCTCATTTTGTACTTTAGGCTCGGGTTCTCAGGACATCAGGAACGTCATCCCATTTAGCGGTAAAGGGATCGTTCTTGGTGGAAGCACACGGCCATCAACGTCCATCCGAAGCCCTGCGCACTCGCCAGAACCTCTCCCGGAACCGGCTCGAACTCCACCAGCTGATCTCGGATCGCCCTCCACCACCACCACCACCACACTTCCCAAAAGATCCATCGGCAACCACAAAGCCTTCGTCAACATCAACGGCTCTCCTGTGAGAGTCACGAAAACCAACGGCAGTTTGCTGAGACCAAAGCAGACCGCCACGGTGCAGGACCTTTTCCAGAACCGGAGCCTAAAATCTCCGACGAAGACCAATCCGACAGAACCAAAGCAAGCTCCGCGTACAGGTAGCATCTTAAGTACCAGCTCTGCTAAAACGAGTCGGGATGTTAAGAACTCCTCGAGTAGCACCGGTTCTGCAGGGTCGCCTCTGTCAAAATACTTTGGTAGCCCTAAGAGTACCGCAAGCGGAATTCCAGGTCGCATCAAACAAGAAAACAGCGTTCCAGGTTTCGTTTCAAGCCACGTGGAAAGCCGTAAAAGCTCAGCTGCTGGATTCTTGGACTCCGGCGCCGCGTCCCGGATCAAGCCAGAAAACGGCGTTCCGAGTTCCAGTATAAAGCATTTAACTGGATCCGGAATGCCGACTTCTAGTCCTACCAGATTCCCAAGTTCCAATTCAACGCACTTTGAAAACCAGAGACATTCAGACACAAGTTCTACCGACTTTGGTAGCCGGGTTCCAAACTCCAGTCCGACACAATTCGGAAGCAAAAAAGTTCCTGGAACCGGAATTCCTGGTTCTAGTTCTTCAGGTTCCATCAAATCAGAATACAGTGATCCAAATTCCAGGTCAGGAAATTTTGATAGTAAGAAAAGTTTAGGATCTGTAGCTTCTTCTAGCATTCCAAGACTATCAGGAAGTCCGGGGAAGTACGGGTTGTTTAATCCGGAATCCACCACTGTCAAAAGCCCAAACCAACCTGCTGCTGCTGGAGGAAGGAAAAGAGGGCGGGAAGACCGGAATTCCGCCCACATCTTTGATTTCTTTCAGCGGGTCAGCCGCTCGCCCGTATCTCCCTCGGAGCGTAGAGAAGAGCGAACTGGTGCCAAAGCGCCCTCCGCAGGGGGGTCAGGAGCGGGTGGTCCCCTCCTCAGCTCTACCACCCTCACCGTGACCTGCCCCGTGTGCCAGAGCAAAGTGCCCGAGTCTCAAATTAACCAGCATCTAGACTCTTGTCTCACGTGAACGAACACACGTTAGCAAAGATCCTTTATTTTTGGTTCAACAAGGGGCGGGGCTAAGTTAAAAAAGTTCAAACCGATCAATCAGTAGTTTCTGAACCGCTAGCTTTCTAGGAAACATGGCTAATCGGGTAGATAATGTGACTAGGTTAGCTAGGTAAGCCTGCAGCTATGTGGAGGCTTTGCGATTGGATGATGGAATTGCACTCAAGCTCCGCCCTCTTTGGAAATCAGAACATATTATTATTAGTAAGTATTAAGGGAACAGGAAGTGTCTTTGTTTTTCTTTAAGCGCTTGATCAAGGAAAGTAGGCGGAGTTTTAGTAACGACAGAGACGTCAATCTCAGGTACAACCTCAGGTTTTATGTTTGTTTATTAGTAAATCTTTTTCTTTTCATTTTTTCGATAAACCCCAGCAAGCTTCATCACCACAGAGCAAAGCAAGTGTTTTGATTGGTCAGCGTTCGATGATTGACAGCCCTGAGTCATTAGTTTCCTGACACCCCCCTGTCCTTGGAGACATTTCTAGCGCTTCAGCGTTATCGGATTTCTCACCATCTGCCCTTTTCTGTACAGGGTCAGACGAAAGCTTGGATATTTCCTGACTGTCATCGATAACCCTTCTCCTCACGTCATGTCACGTCACGTCCTGCATAGTGATGCTGACTCTTTTAAGCTCGACTTCACCCAAAGAGGCATTATTGTGTCTTCTTTATTAATAGACAAGCCAGTAAGAGCAATCGGAGCAGAAAATGACTCCCAAGTGACAACTTTTCAGCTGTGACTTTTTAGTGTCCGAGAAGTTTACACTGCTGTTTGTTATTATTATTATTGTCGTTTCTAGTTTCATGTTAATAGGTCGGTTTTACAAATAACGTTCAGCTCTTTATGTCTGGACACAATGCTGCTAAATGTTAGTTTTTAATGAACAATTTTACAGCTGCTCTAAACCATAATGTTAAGATTTATTTAACAAGTCCGTTCTCTTTGGACACTGTTTTACAATTTTGAATAAATATAACTCTAATCTGTAACCTTTCCTCTGGTTTATATTCCACTACTGATGTTTGTGAAGGTTTGAAATGATAAACTAAGAGAATTTAAGATTGTACAAGTGTAAAAAAAAAAATGTAATTAGATTAGGGTATCACAATCCCAGTTCTGACTCTGTAAGCCCAAGATGTAAGGGAACATGGTGTGTAGGATTACAGGAAATAAACTCCCCTTTCTTCTGTATTTGATTCAGCATCAGGAGAAGCGCATCGTCAGCCATTTTTTCCTTTGTGTTCATACACGCGCTTCTGGAGTGAGCACGCAGCATTAACCTGCCCTCTCAATCGGCGTGTGTCGCTCCATGCTTTAGTCTTCCTCAGGGCTTTAACAATACCCGGATCTGCCAGCTGTGTCTGCTGTATGTCTGGTTTGTGTGTGTGTGTGTGTGTGTGTGTGTGTGTGTGTGTGTGTGTGTGTGTGTGTGTGTGTGTGTGTGTGTGTG
>JAOVVA010000026.1:2077349-2089155 GCA_028565275.1 Leiocassis micropogon
TGTGTGTGTGTGTGTGTGTGTGTGTGTGTGTGTGTGTGTGTGTGTGTGTGTGTGTGTGTGTGTGTGTGTGTGTCATTGTGCTGGCCACATGGTTCGAGAGACGCTGCTTTTGTCTCAGCCTGTGTGTCGCCTCACCGCCGGCCATCTGCTCTTTCTCACTGCCCTGCTGACCTCAAACCCTGTAGCGTCAGGAGTCAAGGCCGTAACAGCTGACTGGTTCCATTCCTGCTGCACATTTTAAGCATTACTGAAATTGTACAGAGATGGGGATGGGCGATGGAATAAAAGGATCATGTTGCAGTGCAAAACGTGTCATTTACAACATCTATCATAATATTTACATATATTACAAAAAACTCTACTTCTAAAAAACGTTTATACCTACCTAGATAAATAAATAGATTTATATGCATTTTTCTTTATAAGTCCAGTTTTTTATATATAAAACAGAAATCTAGTTTGGCCGGTGTAACAGTAGGCCGTGTCATCCATGGTAACAGTCGACCTTTCATGTCGTACCGTGAGATAATATATCTGCTAAACCACGAGCTGTGTGAGGAGCAGTAGCGAGTTGACCGAACACGCCATTCGCAGCTAATAGTAGCATGTGGGTGTCGGGACTGTCTGCAGGTACCCAATAATTTCCAAAAATAAAAAAAATTAATATTAATAAAAAAAAATATATTTTCCTAGAATAATATAGCAAAAAAAAAATTTTAAGTACCAAATTTTATTCCAGGAAAACTGTCATGAACACTTTTTTATTTTTATTTTTTTACACTTTATTTACTGGTATTTTATTTTAAGATTTAAACACAACCTTTTAAAATTTATGTTGACGCTTTAACTTTTTTTTCTTTTTCTTTTTGCAATTTACATATTTTTGAGCTCAGAAACAAAACCATTTGATGAAAATAATGTATGGCTTTTCAGTTTTATACTAACTGATACTTTTATGTTTTGTACATGAATGTTTTATAAAAAGAAATTTGACATCGTGAATAAAAATACATTTCTTTTGGATGTTAGTTTTTTTTTTTTTAATCGAACGCTCATGAATATTTTCGCTTCTATGGCGCGTGCGTCACTTAAGGACACGCCCACTTAATGAAACCGGAAGTGCCATGTCCGGACTGCGGAGCTCTGTTGAAGGAGGAGGAGACGCTCACGGCTCAGGAAGCGCCTCTACGGGCTTTATGTTGTACTTTATTGTCCTGGGAACTTAAAAACAACAACCGATATTTAATTCTAAAGTCATTTATTTATTTTCCATGAGATATTTGTAACAGTCGTATAATGGACGGAGAGGACGAGTTGTAAACGTTGTACCGTCTCCGGGGAGATTTGGAGATTTTTGGTTTTTCGTCCCGTAAACAGTTTTTGTTTGTCGTGAACTGTGTCGCGGTTATGTTGACCGCCTCGAGAGCGTAAACATTGTCAGGATTAAACGTGTTTTATTTGTTTGTTTGTTTTATTAATTCGGTGAGAGATAGAAAAAAAGAGAGAGAGAGAGAGAGATGAACGGGAAGTCTGCGGCGAACGGGGCGGCGAGCGGGGCTCCGGCCTTTATTGAGGGTCTGCCGCCGCTGCCGAAGAGCCTGAGCGGCCTGCTGAACTCGAGCGGCGGCTCGTGGAGGGAGATCGAGCGGATGCACGCGAAGAAGGCCATGATCCAGGACGACCTGCGGAGAGGAGCGGCTCCCGTGGACCGCGCGCTCGCCACCAAACCGGCCAACCTGGACGCGGCGCTGGCTCTGCTCCGGAAAGAGATGGTGAGGGACACACAGGGAGGGACAGGGAGAGTCGGGGCCCAGCTCTCAGAGACTCATTACACCCCCTTTATACCATCAGATCATTTAAGTAAAAAAAAATATATAAAATGCAAAACACAAAAGTCATTATCTTCTGTTTTTTTTTTTTGTTTGTTTGTTTGTTTGTTTTTGTTTTTTAAGATCTCAGATGTAACAGCTAAAAAGTTAGTCATATTAATACTTGAGAATCCCAGATTCTGACTTCTTCTGACACACACACACCCACAATACCAAAAGTTTGGACACCCAAAGACGTCCAAAATATGCAGTTGATATCGAGATGTGACGGATACTGTTGCGGCCGTGACTTTTTAAGGCGTGTGAACAAGATAAACAAGATGCTATGTTGTGTCCATAACTTACTAAGGCGTGCGAACAAGATTGTATAAAGCGTGCGAGATACGATGTCGTGGCCATGACTTAATAAGGAGTGGGAATAAAAATAAAAAAAAAGTATAATGCATGGCCACAAGATTCAATGTCGTGGCCATGATTTACTAAGGCGTGTAATGCTCGAGATATTATGTTGTGGACATGACATACGAAGGCGTGCGGACAAGATGGTATCTCACGTATTATACAATGTTGTGGCCAAGACTTGGTAAGGTGTGTGAACAGGATTGTATAATGCATGGCGTCGAGATTCTATGCCGTGGACATGACTTAAGGACATGTGGTAATGAGATCTTTCATGTCCCGGGTGTTACAGAATGATTGTTTTGAAATCATGCTGTGTGTCAGTGAGTAAATAAAGGTAAATCATCCGTCTATACAAACAGTGATAAACAAAATCCATTTTAATGTGTCCGTAGTTTACAAGAGGCTCAATGTTATGAGGTTATTAAATCGTGGCCCTGATGTAATATCTCATGACCACACATTAACTATGTTAACTATTTTTTCACCCCTGCTATCTCAACCTTCTGAATGTTCTCTCTAATATGACGTCTGTCTAAATGTTTTTGATGTTATCTCAGGCATTGTTTTTCCCTCAAGGTTTTGACATGATAACACGATGACCTGTTTGAAAAGACACTTAGCAATTCCACAATCCTGACTTATCTCTAAAAATCTCTTAATCTTGATGTTAAAAGTATTTCATGTAGTACAGTTCTCCTATCTAACTTTTGTTGCTTTAAAAATCTCGTTTTCTTCTATGTTTCGGACAAAATTTGTCCCAAGTTAGAAAAAAAAAAATTTGTCCCAAATTTTAAATATTACCTCAACTCGCCTCATCCACTCAATGTGTACGTATTATCCCATGTTTAAAAAAAAAATTCGACTTATTATTCGAAGAGTAATGGCTGGTAAAATGTGATTTATTATTGCAGAATGCATTACTGTGTTTTACTTCTTTGATCTAATTTAATTAATGAGGAATTTAAGGAAATGCCTGAGGTTTTGTCGGATGCTGTGCTTAATCACGACGCGGTTGAAGTGGCTTTACAAACACGCGCGCGCGCACACACACACCCCTTTGTTTTTGCATTGCCTTCCTGGAACCAGAAAAAGAAAACCGTGAGATGGAAAATCAACGTTTTTAAGAACCTAATTCGTTATTTGATGATTTGAAAGTCTTTTGGGATAAAAATGACATAAAAGAAGAGATAATATGTAATAACCTAGAGACAATGCGTCCGATCTGTATCATAGACTTGTGTCTACCCGTCCCTGGCCCCTCACCTTGTACTTTTGACTAACCCTGCCTCCTTTTTTTTTTTTTTTTTTCGTCCAGGTGGGGTTGCGGCAGCAGGACATGTCCCTCCTGTGCCAGCTCTGGTCCCTACATGAGTCCATCCAGGAGTACAAGGGCAGCTGTCAGGAAGCCGGCCCGGGGTCCGACCCCTTGGACAACGGCTACTTTGACGAGGACGACGAGTTCTACACGGACTCCGGCGTCACGCCAACTGAAACGCCGGACGGGAGCGAGACCTCTCCAGCACGTAACGGGACGTCCGGGGACACGTGGCTGCACGATTCGTTCCGTATCGCCTTATGAGAACCTCAAGCCTCTTGTTTTATCGGATGAAGGGGCGGAGCCGTGATGCTGCTTTTTTGTTTTTGTTGCGTTTTTATTATTATTATTAATATTATCGCCAGCAGACTTTTTTCTTTCTATACAAATATAAACCAAGATTATTTATTACCTATATAATACAGTATATAGCCAATTTTTCTGGAGTTTTATAGTACTTTATATATGGAGTCGGGGAGGGGCGTGGCCTATCTATAGTATTCGCATTTATGCTCAAGTTGTGTAGCGAGGTTCTTGTTTTGCAGGCTGGATTCTGACCCGAGGCATATTCACATAACAATCACGACATCAGAACTCTAATAAACTGGATTTCAGGTCACAACCGGGTCCTGATGTGATGCGAAGAACTCTAATGCTGGGGGAAGAGGGAACACTACCTACATTTGTTACATCCATTCATTTAGCAATCTACGTTTATGCAGTCCGTTTATAATCTAATCTAATCGAGGTGGTTCGAGGACTCTACAGCGACTCAACGGCTCCTTCGCTGCTCGCGCAAGGTGCTTATATTTATTAAAACCAGGTGTGCGCATGGTAACGATGCTTCACTCAGTATAGCAGTGTTGCACTTCTGCTCACATCCTTCCCTCCATCCGCAGTAAAAAGTAATGAACCAGAACCTTCGGAATGAATCCGCTGTTCCATTCAGTCAGATTCACTTTCAACCTACCCAATCACTTTTTTTTAATTTTTTTTATATATTTCAGGAGTAAACACTGTTAATAATCAATGAAAATATATGCATATTAATGAAGGTGCTAGGTTGAAGTCTTCCTGCTTTCGGATGTTAGAGGAGTAAGTAGCGCGTGACGACACGCCTTAACATAGCCTTAACGACATCGCTCATATCACTGGCGTAGGACTAGCAGTCGGAATTTGTTACGAACGTGCAAACCAAAGACGAATAGCGCGTTTATTAAAACTCATCCCTAAAGGTAGTTGTTGTTCGATGTGAATTTAGTTTCAAACTTGAATAAGATCAGGTTCAAGTAGGTTTTTATGAGACTCCACTGAAAACTCCTGTAAAGAGAAATCCGAGTGCGAGACCAGGCTTGTCCTGGTAATTGACCTGAAGCTGTCTTATGTCCCGCCTCTTGTCAGGACTCATTGGCTGAGTGTTTTCTGTTCTGGGAACAGCCTAGCCTGTGTCTGTGATCAAAGAAATCTGTGTATGTGTGTGTGTGTGTGTGTGTACACACACTCAGATTTCTTGATGTAAATTATAATATCTAATATAAATGTATTGCCCAGCTCTTATGTTAATGTTTGTTAGGCTGAGCAGGCGTGTGCTGATAAAAAGTTTTAAACTTCAATACATATCATCACATTTACATAGTTTACAATATCGTCATATGGTATGCATATTATTTTTTTTGCTTCAAAATTTAATTACCTGCTATTCACAGCATAATTGTGTGAATTTAATTTCAGATTGTTATTGATTGTTTTATTTTTATTTATCAGCATGAACTTTTAAGAAGGGGGAAAAAAAGGAAAACCTTTTTTTTAAAATAATTTTTATTATAAGATTTATTATACTGATATATACATCAGTATTATATATTATTTTTTCTTTAAGTATACAGTATTATAATTGTTTGGATCATATACTTTATAGAGAGTAAAAATATTAAAACTAAGGATGTCAGAAGCTCGCATAATTTTCTCTATATAATTTTTTTTAAGCTGCACTGTGTTTGGATCATATCTTCTAAAAAAAAGTTTCAAAAGGTTGAAATAGGAGGAAAGAAGTGAACTCGCAAGAAGACAAAAAGCTACAAGATGTCTAGTTTCTTTTGTTGTTTTCTTTTCAGATTCAAAATTTACTTCTCACGTACACAAACATACTCCGTATGATATGCAGTGAAACTCTTGTAGGTTTGTGACCTAAAGTGGAAAGATTTCACTACAGTGAAAAAACAATTGCACTAAAAACCAAAATTAAATTCAAGATAGAATTTCCAATATAAATAAAAACATTTATGCATGGAATATGCAAATTTACCAAGTTTACAAAATTATGAAATATATGTACGAAACAGTATGTACGAAATGAAATTGTAACCGGTATGACAGCAACAGTTGAATTGAAACATGAAGTATGATATTTTTTGCCAATAATGTCATGTTTAAATTTGGCTTTAAATCTGTATAGAAATCTAAATGAAATAACACCACAAAAAGGGACAGAAAGCTAGCACAGTATTTTTGTACGAAAGGTACAAAAAAAAATTATCCTGTATTTACATGACACTTTAATTAGCAGCTTTCTTTCACTCTCTTTATTTAAACTATTGTTTAAATACCTAAACAAGGCTCAACAGAAAACAGTTTGTCAACATGGAAAGGTTAAATGTTGTTCATTTTATCTTTAACATCTTAATATTTGAAGGTTAACAATGCAGTCTACATGTTGATGTCGAGTGCTTAATATCTCATAATAATATGCGCTAAATATCTCAATACATTGTGGTGATGATTATCAGCACACGTCTGACCCGAGCAGTTTTCACTTCTGCACTTCCGAGCACATCGTTCTCGACGCTGTACTATCCGTTTGTTTTGCCGAACGATAATCGTTTCGAGTGTACACGTGTCATGTATGAATCGATCTATCAAGATTGGAATCACTTTGTGCCTTGTACAGGCCTGGGTTCGATCCCGGGCGCTTCTTGTAAAGCGTTTGGACTTGCAGAATCAGTTTCCCGAAGAGAGCGAATGTCTCGTCACCAGCTGAATCGCATCGTACTTTGATCTATTTTTGACTCGCTGTATTGATTTCCACTCTTTTTCAGCTTGATCGGTTCGAACAAAACACTTCGCTCATCCCAAGTAAACCTCGCACGTGTGCATCTTACAGAACCACCTCACTACTGGATGTTTTTTTTTTTTTTACTTGTGTAATTATTATTATTGTCATTGTTATCATTATTATTATTACATATAATATTATTATTATTAAAACAATTTATACCACAATCCTGTTGTGTTCTTCATTCTGATTGGTCAGAATGTTTTTTAGGAGGAGGTCAGAGTTTCCTCTGTGTGTAAGAGGAATAAAACACTAACCCTGCTGGGCTGGACTGCATATAGAAACACTTGTGCGCTTTTCTGCTTATACATGTGGTATACAGACAGGTGAGGAATTAAAGGGGAAAAATATATTGTATAGCAAAAGTCAGAAAAACAATGTTGGCAGTGTGACCGGGACTTCTGGTGAATGAAGGTGTAAGAGCGATTGACATTTACAGAAGACTTTAAGGACAGTACGGTGATGAGACTCTTAGCCGCAGTAAAACATCTGAACATGATTTTTTTTTTTCATATCTAAGCATGTTTCTATGCATGTTATGCTAATATCTGGGTTCTATCATTCTACACAATTAAAAGTCCTGCTTTGACTCGAACGCCCCTCGTGGAAGCGACGCTAGAATCTATGAAGGCTCTTCTGCCATGTTTTATCTTTGTCTTTATTGCTTTATGTTTCCACGATACCTTTATAAATGATCAGAAGATCCAGCCTGAAAGTGTTACCTTTATTTTCTGGATGCTAGCAGTAGCGCCAGATGCTGTGAATAAACAAATTTTTTTAACCGCATCGCTGGTTACAACAGTCTGGTACGCTGTAATCGGGATGTATTTCCAAAATCTGAGCAAGATCACAAAAGTACAACCAGAAACATTAACACACACGATCCAAACCAAGTGCGGACTCTGAGCTGTTTGCTTGCTAGTCAAAATGATGTTATGCTAACGTTATGTTTATTCGATTATCTCCACTAACTAACTAAGTTCTCCTTCGTTTCTTGTTTTCTTACTTGTTACACTCCCGGAAAGGCGATTTCTCACCTTTTTTTTTTTCCCCTTTACCAAAATGGCTGCCTACATAAAACTGCAGCGTTTAGCTAAGCAGTAAGGTTTTGCTCAAGTCCTAAACCATGTTAATGAAGAAAGTTCAAGAGAAAAAGAACAGTTTGGTTTGGTTTGGTTTACCTAGTATTAATTACTACTTATCTTATGTGTATTTATTTGTTTATCTATTTGAAGATTTATGTGTTCTTCACGTGTTAGCCACATTAGCCCCCTAGCTTGAATGAGTCCTGAATGATCGACTTCACTTGCCTACATTGTAAATTATATTTTTTAACAGCCCTATGACATCATAGTGTGTGAAGGACCCGATTGTTTTGTCTAAGGATTATTTCTTTTTCCAGCTTCCGGGGCTTTTTGGGGGTTCAAAAATCATGAAAATCATCACACATGTTGGTATCTGCTGCCATTAGTACGCCTGAGTGGCTGGGCCCTGGGTGTGGGGAGATTTTGCTGCACAGCTCATACAAACTTGCACGTATACATACGGATGCCTGTACATGTTTTTCGATATCATTGAGCGGTATAACTTTTGCAGTGCATGTCATGGGCTGTATTCAACAGGAAGTCATTTAGCTTGGGGTGTTTGCGAAATGCACCCAGTGGAATTTTGATATACTCCTGCTAGGGGATTTATATCATCGCCACCAAACAGGGCCAATATCATCTCGAGACATTGAGCATGCAAAATTGTGAAGGGATTTTTGATATCTCACATGATTCAGCCTTAAACTTAATACCAAAATGTGGCTAATAACCGCCTGTGTGACATCACATTAAGTGATGTCATAATGTGATGCTTTATTTTCCAGCATCCAGGGCTTTTTGGGCATCTTAAAATAAAATTACTCTAATATTCTAAAATGATGTCATAATGGAATTGGTATGTCTTTCTGGTACACCTCGGGTGGCGATGGCACAGGTGCTTGGGCCCCATCATCGTTGCTTGCAACCATATTTTTGTTGTTGCTATTGAACGTACTGTACATTTAAAAATCTTTCTATAAAGGGTGTGTAAAAGATTCACACTGTACTAAACATACCTTTACAGCTTTTATTTAACAAACAGAAATCACACTCAGAACAACACGCGCAAAAGACTCAGGTACTCAGTCATGTGAGTGTATATGTCTGTGATGTCACTCCACATGATCAGCAGTTGTTATAATCGTCTCTCTCCTTCAGTGAGGTTAATTATCAAGAATTTCACAAACCACCTCAAGAATGTGTGTAAACACGCAAGGGATCCTGGGACGACCCAAGCTCTTCTCCTCCTTCCTCAAGTAGGATCTTTTTAACGTCCCTAACAGGCTTCTATTGTGTCCTGCACAATCATGAGCCTGTATGAGAGGAAAAGCAGCTGCTGTGATGTAACAGGTCTAATGAAAGCATCATGTCCTTCATCTCTGAGTGTCTACGTGTAGAGCTCCGGCAGGAGTGTGTGCGTGCTCGTCCGCAACTTGTGTAAAGCGTGAGAGGCGCACGTCTCTAAAAGCAGGCCCACGCACACGGCGAAGATGGAGAGACGTCTGCGGCAGTTCAGGATCACTGTCACATGGGAAAATAATAATAATAATAATAATAATAATAATAACAATGAGAAGAAGGATAAAATAAGAATAATAATGCATTTTTTTTTGGTGTGTCAAAGATAAAATCTTAGTGATGCAACATTATGAAATGAAGTAAACATTAATATTTAAAAACCCACAAAAAAAACAAAGCATAAAGAAATAAAACATTAAAAACAATATAAAATGAAATGGTTATATAATTTTTTTTAAGTATGTGTGTTAATAATATAAAAATTTTTTTTGACTAATTACCATTTTAATTAAATGGTAAACAAAATATAAAATTAATTAAAAATGATTAAAAAATAAATAATTTAAACATCGTAATTTAGACATGGTGCTAAATGCCCCAATACTGCAGCTCAGCCACTGCAGCGCCGTCTTTTCTAGTCTTCCATTCCTTATTTTTTTCTTGGGATTTTTCCAGATTTTCTCCCGAATTTATTCATAGCCAATTCCCTCACCCATCCCGGGAGGTGATGGCACAGGGTGCTTGGGCCCGCTCATCGTTGCTCGCAACTATATTTTTTCTTGGGATTTTCCCAGATTTTCTCCCCAATTTATTTGTAGCCAATTCCCACACCCATCATACGGGCACTCCCCCGTCAAGGCTACAACTACCAACCAAGGAGGACCAAGACCATGTGATGCAGTTCTCGCTCACGCACCATGGGAGGCGGCTATCCGCTTCTTCCGCCTGCGTGTTCTCACAGACGCCTGTGCATGGCTAGAACTGCGATTGATGGGACGTTCCATTACTTTTGGTAAAACTAATTGTCCAGGGTTATTTTTGTTGACTTGCATTACACTTGCATGCACACAATCTCACAATCCGAACAACGGATACGAAAAATATTTCCGTGCTGACACCCGGTTTGACTTGAACACCCCTATGAACTGTATATACACACACACACGGTGTTCAAGTCAAACCATTACCTTTTAATTAAATGGCAAGTTAAAGAGAATTTAACAATATAGACAGAAAGATGGATAAATTGATAGAATCACAATGAAACCTTTTGCAAAAATCTTTCAAGAACGCAACTCAGCCATTCCATATTTTTGGTGGAACTAATTCGATTTTTCCAGAATATTAAATTGCTGGTGTAAATTCTCCTAAACCTGTGTGCTCGATGTGTGTGTGTGTGTGCTTACCCCGTACTGCCTGCGTGTTAGACGTGAGCACGAACACGCGGATGAGTGTGAAGCAGAGCGGAGAGTAATCGTGCTCCCAGATCACCGCGGGAATCAGCAGCACTTTGCCGTAGCAGGACAGCAGCAGAGCCTTCAGCAGATCGGACGTTTTTACAGAGCCGCCGTAGAGCTTCTGGACGAACCATAACACCGCTAAGACTCCCGCGCAGTACACACCCAGCTCTGACAACACACACATTGATTATTTCTTCATTAGTTCCACTTTCTCCAACGAACATAAATATTTACTGTCACTTTTTTTTATATTTATTTTCCTAAATTCTGCCGAGTCGTCATTCTTTGTATCACCATGGAGTGTGTAGCGTACGCACCTAGAAAAGACAGAGCAAACATCCCATAAAAGTCCCATTCTTTCGTGTATCTGATGATGTCAGCAGGATCACCGGTGACCTCTGAACTCTGGAGCCGAGACCATCTGAGATACGCCTCGCACAATAGACAGAAAACACACAGCTTCCAGTGCATCTGAAGAGAGAAAAGATCTCAGTGTCTTCTTTTACCATTTGATTGAATGTATTTATAGCTCTAGAGGTAATTAATAAGGATCGTGTGTCTAGACTGTGGCACTCACGTTGATCTGTGTGTTGAACAGAATGTGTCGGAAGGCCTGGATTTTACACAAGATGGCGTCTATGAGAATGATGACAGGATCGTATTCAATGTACTTGTCCACAGGTTTTGCACATGATCGCTGAAAAAAAAAGTGTCAGAGCATGTGGTTCAGTCGAGTAACAGAATTAGAATCACCACTGATACCCATGTGTTGGTTGTAGGGAATAGGGAATAAGGAATAGGGGTTTATTCAGGTGTCTCCAGCTGACATCACAGCTACTGGTGAAACAAGGGCAGCTTCAATCCACTTACGGGAAGCATGCAATGCCTGACTGAGATGAACTTTCATGACCTCATACTATGACATCATAGTGTGTGAAGGACCCGATTGTTTTGTCTAAGGATTATTTCTTTTTCCAGCTTCCGGGGCTTTTTGGGGGTGTTAACATGTTCAAAAATCCCAATGACCAATCACTAACCACCATTATTCTCAAAGAGCAATCACTAATCACCATTATTCCCAAATGACTGGTCAAATGACTGGTCATGATTAGTGATTAATCAGTGATCATGTGAAAGTAAGGTGATTAGTGATTAATCACAATTATTCTTAATGACTTGTTGTTGGTCTTTCGGCTGCTCCCAGCAAGGGGTCGCCACAGCGGAATTTCCAGTCCGCACTACAACTTGGCACAGGTTTTACGCCGGATGCCTTTCCTGACGCAACCCTCCCATTTTATCCGGGC
>JAOVVA010000026.1:2098791-2111998 GCA_028565275.1 Leiocassis micropogon
TGTGTGTGTGTGTGTGGTTCAGGGGTCAGATCATCAACATCAGATACATGGAATACTTCAGCAGCATCCTGGACTTCATCAAAGACAGAATCTTAGTGTATCACAGGTAAGGTGGTGGTGGTGATGATGATGATGATGGAGCACTCTATCAGTTTAACATTAACCCTCGCTTGTGTGTTCCTCAGTGCGTACAACCCTCGAGGAGTGCAGGAGGTCAAGCAGGCGCTGGAGGACGTCAGCAAAGTGGAGGATCTGCTGCCTATAATGAAGGTAATGTCGCCTACAGCACTTGCTTACAGCCCTGTCACTTTCAGCACACACAGTGCAGCAGTCTAACTATGTGTGTGTGTGTGTGTGTGTGTGTGTGTGTGTGTGTGTCTTTTAAAGCAGTTCAACAGTAAAACCAGAGACGGGTTCACGGTGAACTCGAAGGTGCCGAGTATGAAGGACGCTGGGACGGAGTACGATGGCTTCACCGTCACCATCACCGGAGACCGGTCAGGCACAAGGCCCCCGCCTGACCTTTTATCTTTCACCCCTGAAACACTGCAGCCGTCATTGTTGTTATAACTGTGTTAGTTATCCTTAGTGTGTGTGTGTGTGTGTTCCAAAACATCTCCAAACACACTGTATGACTTCAGTGTGTGCACTTCTTTTTAAACTATGCACCTTATGGTGTGGAGTTAATCAGACAGAACACATACATACGCACACACACACACACACACACACACACACACAGGCATCATTGGTGACTCGTATTGATTTAATGTTTTCCCATGCTGTCAAGGAGTCAGAAAACAGAAGACACACACACACACACACACACACATTCTGTTTTGATTTGGGGTGTGTCTGTAACTGTGGTGGGTTTGGATTACAATCAAAAGAGGTGTGTGTGTGTGTGTGTGTGTGTGAGAGAGAGAGAGAGAGAGTTAGAATGTATAATGTGTGTGTGTGTGTGTTTTTATTGATGTGGAGATGTGAAGTAATGCTGTGGTGTTTCAGTGATGCTTTAATAAATGATTTGTTTGTGTGTGTGTGTGTGTGTGTGTGTGTGTGCGGGCAGCGTGGGAAACATGCTGTTCTCAGTGGAGACTCAGACCACAGAGGAGAGGACGCAGCAGTACCAGTCAGAGATCGAGGCTCTGTATAAAGACCTGACGGCGAAAGGCAAAGCACTCGTGCTGTCCTCAGAGCTGGGGGTGTGTTTACTTTACTCTCACTGTCTGTCTGTGTTAGTATCACATTTAAAGAAAAAAGAGTATTACAAACCTTTTCACTTCCCCTCTCTCTCTCTCTCTCTGTGTTTCTGTGCCTCTGCATTTCTCTCTGTCCATGTCCCCCCTCACTCTTCCACGTTATCTCTCTTAATCTCTTCCCCCTCACTTTTTCTACATTCTCTCTATCACACTTTTGCTCTCTTCCTCTGTTTCTGTCTGATGTTCATTCTCTCTCGTCCCTGCTTTCTTTTACTTTTTTACAATCTTTTTTTTTTACATCTTTTTGCTTTATCTTTCACACACTCTCTCTCTCTCTCTCTCTCTCTTTTTTTTTTTCTCCCCTCAATTTTCATGTCACACACACAATCTACCTCGCTTAATGTTTTTGTCTTTCAGCTTTTCCTCTACATCTCCTTTCTCTCTTTTACTCTCTCTCTCTCTCTCTCTCTTCCTGTTTCTGTCTCTGACATTCTTTCTCTTGCCTCTCTCTTTGATTTCATCTCTCTTTCGCTCTCTTCCCTCAATTTCCTGTAGTACACTCATTGTTTTTGTTATTCTACATTTTCTGTCTCTCTCTGTTGAACTTTC
The DNA here is from genome assembly GCA_028565275.1 of Leiocassis micropogon. Classification (NCBI taxonomy): domain Eukaryota; kingdom Metazoa; phylum Chordata; class Actinopteri; order Siluriformes; family Bagridae; genus Leiocassis; species Leiocassis micropogon. Next base: position 2,100,603 of record JAOVVA010000026.1, read on the forward strand.
TCTGTCTTCCTGTTTCAGTCTCTTACATTTTCTCTCTCTTGCTCCCTCTCTCTCTTTTACTCTCACATTCTCAGTCTCTCCCTCTCCCTCTCTCTTATCCTTATTCTGTCTTTCGTTATTGTTATTGCTGTCTTTCTTTTTCTCTCGCTTCCTCCCTCACTTTGTCTTCTGTCTGTCTTTCACTGTTTTTCTCTCTCTCTCTATTCCTTCAATTTCCTGTCTTTCTCTCATTTTTTTCTCTGCATTTTTCTTTCTGTCTCTCTCTCTCTCTCTGAGAATAAAGCTCACAATCCATTGGCTGGAGAGAGGTCACATGACTTTGAGATGAAGTTTACAGTGAATGAGTAATGTTAATTGAGTGTATGTAGAATTAAAAATACTCACTGTTTATCTCTCTCTCTCTCTTGTTCCTTCATGTCCATGTGTCCGTGTGTGTGTGTGTGTGTGTGTGTGTGTGTGTGTGCAGGATTCGGATGCGGTGTGTAACCTCGTCCTCTCCCTGGTCTATTATTTTTGTAACCTCATGCCCCTGTCCCGAGGCTCCAGGTACGGACGTGTCGAACAGACACACGGTTGATCTTCTTGTCACGAGCAGCTTTAGTAGCGATGGTGAGACGAAGCCTCGTTAGGAGTCGAGACTTCGGAGCCAATAGATTAGAACCTAAAGATTGATTTAAGACCTTGTCCAAAATTTTGTATAGCAAATAGATTCAAGTTTTGCAAGCAACACAATTAATATGGACATGCAGCAGCAAGTAATATCACCTTCCTTATTGTGAGAAATTACTTCAAAATGTTCACAGATAGCTGAAGTTGTCATTATTCATTATGGGATTATCAAGTGTCTGCTACTAGGGGCTCACAGTGTGCTGATTACAGAAGTGCTAGATTCATGTGAAGGATATTTGAGACCAGTTGAAGCACCAGACTCATCAGTCACATGACTCTTGGGGAAATGACACACACTTCGAAGCAAGGCTTTATTTGGAACTGCCTCTTCTGCTCGACACAAGCTTCAGACCCAACCCTAACATCAGTACAGCTTAACTGTTCACACAGATAAACACGACTGAGTGTGTTTGGCAACTAAATGCCAAAAAAGACTTAAATAATAATAATCATTTTTTAAAGGATGAAGCAGACATCAGTAGCGTTAAACCACGACTTTATACTGTTTTCGAGTTCCTCAAACTCAAACATTTTAATAAATCCTTAATAAGTGCTTATAACGGTATTTTAATATTGTCTGGACCTCATAATCAAAACCATACCTCAGGCTCGGCACTCGACATGTTCTTTGATCATTTCATTAAAGCAGAGGCGTGTCATTTTAGGAAAAAAAAGGAAAAAAGTCCTTGGTTTCAAAAATGCCTATTGCTTAAATACATTTAAGAAAGAAAAGCACATAATAGAGCTTTTGTTCCATCTGGGGGCGGAGCAGCTACTTTCAGGGCCAGAAAAGCCGCAAAGAAACGAGAAATTCGTTGTTTTCTTTGAAAAAATATCAGATCTGTGTGATTTTGCTGTTTAGAATTTGCCCTTTTGAGGTGATGTTGAAAATGACAGATTTTAAAGTGTATACAGATTTACATACCGCAGCTTTAACTCGACACATCATAGATAATAGAGATGAGGAAAATCGTCATGTGATGTATCGTGGGGATTCTTTTGTGTACCGATTCATATATCGCGACACTGACTCCAAAAGACATTTTTAAAATTATTTTTTTATTTAAATGTTTGTATTTGAGCTGGTAAAATGTTCCTCTGTAATCCTACAGGTGGTACACAGCGTCGAAAGGGAATCTAAAAAAAAATAGTAGTGAATTGAGATATTTATAAAATCTTGACACTTATAGAATTGTAACACAGATCAAATCGTCGCCTAGTTATTGTGATGACATCATATCGGGTCGTCCCTGGTGATTCCCGTTCCTAATAAATAATATAAAGCATTTAAAGATGGCTTTCGGGGATTTAGCAGTACATGTCTGTTTGATAGTGGGGAATCTTGTCCTGTAATGATTTATGTTTGGTTTATCATGGAATTTGTGTGTGTGTAGCATCGTGGCGTACTCAGTGGTAATGGGAGCTCTTATGGCGAGCGGGAAAGAAGTTGCAGGCAGAATTCCAACCGGGAAGGTAAAGACGAGAAAAACTACGCCGCCCTCAAAGCACAAGAACGTTGTGTTTGTGTATAAAGTAAAAATCCAATGTTTTATCTTTCAGCTGGTGGATTTTGAAGCCATGACCACGCCCAGTCCCGACCGCTTCACCAAAACGGCCAAAAGCTGGATGAACTTGAAGAGGTGAGGATTCTGCTCAGGAACCAGTAATGATCGATTCATTGTCAAATCTTTCTTTCTTTAAGAATACCAGGTGGTAGGTGGACAAATCAGGAGCTAGGTGCCTGTGACCATCAGATCTTCATGTCAATTGATAAATGAGACTTAAGCTAATTAGTGGTAGAACTAGTTGGATTGATTTGGGGAGACGAACCCGAGTGCAAAACAGCACAAACATTTTTGAGAGTAAAACTTTTTTTATGTCTCAGAGGAGACAAACCATCTTAGGCAAATTTTTTATTTGTCCACACGTCATGACCTAACCTTCCTGTCGTCCTCTGTCTCCTCCACACAGTCTGCCCAGCTGGTACCAGAACCTTCCGTCTGTACCCGAGACCTTCCAGTTCGCCAGAACCATGATCGAGGTCCTGAACACCGACGCGTCCTCGCACTGTCCCAAAACATCCTAAAAGGCTGTCTCTGCCCCGTGCGTCTCTGCTCGTCCCCCGCTTTTCAGTCTTCCATTGCAAAGCTCTCCTTCAGAGAGCATCTCAATTGACCCCTGAAGCACACTTGACGAACTTGAAACCCTGTGATAAATCTGTTTAATTTCTCACAACAATCAAAAGGGCTCGATTATCAGCTGATGATTTTCAAATCAGGAAGAATCCACAACTGTGAAAAACGGCGTGTTCACAACCAGGGTTATTAAACTACTTGAATACTAACGAGGGATTAAAGCGAAGCTTTAGAAGGAAATCGAGTGGCACTCGATGACATCACTGAGTCACATACTACTGTTAATTTGAAGAAAGAATTTTTCAGTTGAAGCGCTGCTCGTTCCCCGTGTTTTAGTTCAGAAATGTTTGTTTTATCCACTTTTAAGTCTTCTTTTTCGTCTCCGGTTTAAAGAACGAGGACCTCAAAGACATTTCAGTGTTTAGGAATTAAACTTGAAAGCAACGGTATGTGAGGCTTTTCAGAGCAGCATCGGAAATGAATAAACATCTTGAGTTCATGCAAATATGTCTTGAATTTTTCTCTTTTTTTTATGATATCCAACAGCAAAACATAAAATCTCCCGATTGCAGGTCATGGTAATATCAACTATGGTAAATGTTCAGAAAAAGTGCTTTGATTAATCTCAAAAAACATCCCATGGAATTTATAAGGAGAGGAATTCTGACTCCTTTTTAGTGAATCAGATCTTTTGACTCACTGAATCGATTAATTCAGATCCAAAATGACTTCCTGATTAGCGATCAATCTTTTTAAGGCCGAAATAGTTCTATGACACGTATTCCAACCAGTTAACATTACAAAGTAATGACTCGTAGAGAGGAGTCGGCAAAGGGGTACAAAGGGAGTCGACTCTCTCGAAGAGTTGATTCGATGGCAAATGACACATCACTAGTGTTCAGCATGAAGAAGTGCTGTTCTGTTCTGTTAAGGTCTGTGGGATGACTTCGGTTTGTGTAGCGATTGGAGGGTTTGCACTACAATGCAAGAATCATCCATTCGTTCCAGCATGTCCATTTGTACTTCACACAAAAGTCTTGTACAGTATTTCACAAACAAGAGAATCAATGCCCCCACATGAAAAACAGGTTCTGGGAAAAATCACCGCTGCTGTTATTCATGGAATTATTTTTAGCGTTTAATTCCAATGATTTCATCTTGACAGCGACGGCCTCCCTGTTTGTTTGGTCTTTGTTTCCAGAGGTTGCACCGTTCTTAAGGAAAGCCAATTATTTTTTGGGAGGAATTTCTTCCATGTCCTCTGGGGAGCTAAACTGCCAAGAAATCTTTACTTTTCTTTCAGCCTGTCTATTGTTCTGTTCATTAGAGTGATGTTTTCATTCAAAGCAACAGGATGTTCCCGAGCAGTTGAGGCTAGTTGAAACCCTCCGGCAAAGATCTTGGACCTAACACTGGTAGCTTGGCCGCTGCAACTGATTAATGCATCACATCCCATTCTGATGGACTCGGACTAACTGCCAGATCGGCTGCTCAGTGTTTCCAGAATAAATATGGCCTTGATATTGTGTGAACCAGTTTTGCTCCAAATGTTTGACCAAACCAGATGAAGAAACCTTGAGAGGAACCACACCTTGCATCCTCTTCAGGTTCTGACTGGGGAATAATTTGATATCTTGGATGAATAATCCCAATGTCTCTGGGATACAAATTGATGCCTAGCAATAACACCACATCTTAGATTTCATCAGGTCCTCACTACACACGTTCCAGCGCAAGCTGTAACTTATTAGAATGTTTGCATGCTGTTTTAGAAACACCTGATCAATCAGATAATAAATAAATAAATAAACAGCGCTATGGTTTGAATTAGTTTAATATATAATGACAGAAATCATTGATCATATCATTTCCAGGAAAGAATTCCTCAAGGTGTGCTTTCGGATTTAAAGTGAAACAAGGGTCAAGTCCCGACAAACACGGACAGATGTTTTCACAGAAACAACCTTGTAGATGTTAAAGATCCCGTTTCAGGCGTACCTTTGTTTATAGCATCGAGGAATGTTACTCATACTCATGGAATGGCACACGATAATCCACAATTCCTGGGAAATATTGCTCAACACTGGGTAGGAAAAAAACATCAGTTCTTGAAGCGTCCATCGCTGCTAGCTGTGCGTCCCATGGGTGGGTGTTAAGAAATACTAATAGATTCATAAAGGATTATTAATAATCAAAGGAGACATACTGTACAAAGATAAAATGTGTGTGCGTGGTTATTTGGAAAAAACCCACCTCACATGGTGGTGTATTACTAGAACTCATCTAATGCCTTACCTAAGCTGAAGGTGGGACGCTATTAGGTGCAGCGAGTTCACACAATATGTCTCAAAGAAAGAGATACAGTGTACATGTACTTTCGTGGAGACAGAAATATTTCCAGGTTGTTTATGAATTAATGGATGATAAGAGACATGGTCTACATATTTCTTAGCTCTCAGCTGGACGCTCTGTAACTCACAAGAAACATCGTTGCGAAGAAAGGCGACTGTGAAAAAATATTTACAAACTACTCCTTTAGATTCGAGTTATACGATATCAACCCTGTCTTACAGAAACACTCAAGAGTCAGAGCTTAAGCTTCAAACTCGCACAGGTAGTACATGCGCCGGTCGCAGTAGTTGTCCCACCAGTCGCCGTCATCGGAGGACATGGCGACACAGTTCTCCCGTTTCCCCCCGTCCGGCTGGCTTGACAGGAAGTGCTTCCTCCACTGGAAATAGGTGACCCTGGTGCCGTCGTCAAACAGGTAGAGCCCCTCGGAACGCAGGTCGTTGATGCCTAGCCACACGGGCCAGTTACTGCCAGGCAACGCCAGCTTCACATACTCAGCCAGAGCCTCTTGTTCGCGCCGGTCCCGCGGCATTGCCATGCGTCCTCCGCGCTCCTGGCATTTCTGAGACGCACCAACGTAGGTGTCGTACACGCGGTACACCAGGAAGCACTTCTGCCCCACCTTCCGGCCCTTAACGCAACCTGATAAAAGAAAACATTCATAGAGGCTGTTAAACCGCAACCAGGTTGCAATCCTATAATGACAAAGTTGTCGATCAGCCCGCCGTCATTTCCCGGTCCACAAACCTTCGAGACGACCGACTTCTTTGCGGTTGTCCTTGCAGAAGTTCGAGACGTCGTAGATAGAATCCTCGACGTCAGCCACTTTGCCCTCAATCCGTAACAGCCTGTCCAGGAGCTGGCTCACCTTCACGTCCAGCGTGTAGTGGCCCACGTTCAGCTTGTGGAGGGCCTGGTCCAGCGCCGCCAGCCTGGACACTGAGGCACAAGTCAGAAAACAAACAAGACTTGCACGAATGGCTGATTGGTTTCTTCATTTCAGGCTTTCTACATTTTTCTTGCCCTGAAATTAGCTCCGCCCAACAGAGCGAAGATGTTTAGCTTGGCTAACTTTACAAGCTCAAAACAAAAACATGTAAACAAATTAAATGTGGTCTCAGCAGAGCACACTCAACACTGTGATGGAAGACAGACCGCTTCTTTAAATTTTGTCCAAGTTTTTTTTCCCAAAAGCTAAACGTATCTAACGAGGCAGGGATTTTATTATTAATAATAAATCTCAGCAAGGTACAAATGCGTAATTAGGTTTAATGCAATAACTCAGACGCCCTTTACACCCTGCTGTATATCATTTGCGATCCATCAAAACTACAAAGTAACCCTTTGATGATGACTTGCGGCTTCTGTGCGCGCCTGTCTCATCACGCCTGGTCTAGGTGATGGTACAAACAAACACACTGCTGCCTGGTGTTTGTGTTGTTAGGAGACGCACGCAAGTAGTTGTAGTTGCTGTCGTAGTCGCTTTCGGCGACCGTGGGCTCGGGTCCTGGCTCGGGCTCTGGTTCTGGCTCTGGCTCGGGCTCTGGTTCTGGCTCGGGCTCCTCGATGTCTGGGGTGTCTCCTCTCGGTCTCTTTCCGTTTGAGTCACTCTGCAATCAGAGGACACCAAATAAACACAGTGCAAACACTGCATGCTGTAAATACAACTACTAATTCTGGATAAGAAATGCCCAATTTAATTACCACAGCTGTAACTACTGCATCACAATTCTAACTGCATGTTGCACAAACTTTAAAACACATCACATGGAGTGACTGTACAGGAGTGACTGCATACTGCAAGAACAGCTTTAATTACTGGGAAAGAAATACCAGACATTACAAATACAGCTGTACTGTCTGCAAAGAAAGTTATGATTCATGCAACTCCAACTGGGAAATGCTGTGCTGGAAATATCGCATGTTGCAAATACAGCTTCAAATACTACAAAAGAAATATTGCAAATTGCAAATACAGGTCAAAATACTGCAAGAGAAACACTGCACATTACAAATACGGCTGTAAATACCTGGAAAGAAATGCCATACTTAATGAGTACGGTAGTAAAGGTAGTTATGAATACTGGGACTCCAACTGTAAATACTGTGCAGGAAATACATTACAGTTACAATTCCAGCTGTAAATACCATACATTATGAATATGGTTGTAAATACAGTACTGCAAAAGAAATACCAAATTCACATTATGAATACAGGAAAGGAAATACAACGCCGTATAAATTAAGGTCAAAGCCTTGCAAAATAAATTCCACACATTACAGCTTCACCTGGAAAAACTGAATATTGAATACCGCAACTCCAACAGAAAATACTGCACAGGAAATAAAAGACATTTCAAATACTTCAAAAGAAATACTACACATTGCAAATGCAGGTGTAAATACTGCCAAAAAGTACTGCAAAAAAATGAAGGTCAGGGGTAGCTCCGTGGTTAAGTCATTGGTCCGAAGTTCGAATCCCACGACCACCAAGTTGTCCCTGTTCGGCCCTTGAGTAGGGCCCTTAAGCCTCAGATGTATAAAGAGATGATGTAAGTCGCTCTGGATGACGGTGTCCGCCAAATGCCTAAATGTAGATGAAATCCCCCACATTACAAACACTGCAAAGGAAATAGCCCACATTACAAACACTGCAAAGGAAATACCCCACATTACAAATACTGCAGATGTAATACCGCACATTACAAATACTACAGATGGAATACAGCACATTACAAACACCGCAAATGAAATACTGCACATTACAAAAACCGCAAATGAAATACCACACATTACAAACACTGCAAAGAAAATAACGCACATTACAAATACTACAGATGAAGTACCCCACATTACAAACACCGCAAATGAAATACTGCACATTACAAACACCGCAAATGAAATACCACACATTACAAACACCGCAAAGGAAATAACGCACATTACAAATACTACAGATGAAGTACCCCACGTTACAAACACCGCAAATGAAATACTGCACATTACAAACACCGCAAATGAAATACCACACATTACAAACACTGCAAAGGAAATACTGCACATTACAAATACTACAGATGAAATACCACACATTACAAATACTTCAGATGAAATACCGCACATTACAAATACTACAGACGAAATACCGCACATTACAAATACTTCAGATGAAATACCCCACATTACAAACACCGCAAATGAAATACCACACATTACAAACACCGCAAAGGACATACCGCACATTACAAACACAGTTGGAAATATTGCACAGGAAATTATGAATACCGCAACTCCAACTGGAAATACTGTGAAGGAAATACTGCACATTATAAATACTACTGCAAATACTACATTTTACACATTCATCCGCAGTTACCTTACAAGACATGTTGGAAACACACTGCACATACAGTAACGTAAAATCCAGCTGTAAGCACAAAGACACGCACATCCAGCTGTAAGTGCCGCCCAAATACAGTAATACTGCATGCTTCCCGTACAGCTGTGAAATACCACACGCGGAACGGTGCCTAAGAAAATGCCGCTTGTGTCAATACAGCTGTGAGATTTTGGAAAGACACCTGTGAAACCCCTCAGCTGGAAAGAGTACACGAGGAATTCTGTACACCTGTCCAATAACTGCAGCAAACACTACACAACAAACGACAGGGAATGCCTTCATTTCTGGGTCACCTGTGAGGATGATGATTATGATGATGAAGAATGCAACAATGTAAATGCATAATAATGTAAGTGTAATTTAATTTTTAGATAATTGGACAAAATTAAGCAAATAATTTCATCATTCGATCATTCCGTATCTGGTTTGAGTCGAGCTGGTGGTGTGGACGAGTCTCACCTGGACATCCTGAGCAGGCGGGTCCCGGGCGAGTGCGGTGGCGTTTCCTCCGGTCTCGGCCCAGGACGTGTGCGGCAATGCCAACGCGGCAAGCAGGAGCACTGCTAACTCCATCTTCTGCTCGCTGTCGTCCTCTCTATCTGAAACTCTCAGTCTGTCTCTGTGCTGCTCGCTCCCTCGCTCCGTCCTGACTGATCTTGTCCAACAACAGGAAACCCTCACCCCCACTTCCACCGAGTGTTAACTCTCTCTCTCTCTCTTTCTTTCTGTGTGTGTGTGTGTGTGTGTTGCACACTCTCAGACTCTTATTCATTCATCTCTGTTTAGGAAAAAAAGAAAAGAAAAAAAAAACCCCGAGGCCTGTCTTGTTGGAACAAAGCCCGTTGTAATGTGTGAAATCTTCCAGTGCCTCCTGGAGCAGGTTGTAATGAGTGTGTGTGTGTGTGTGTGTGTGTGTGTGAGCGAGCAGCAAGCTCAGTTTCCTTTAAGCATGGAAGGAATTCCGAGCACCAGTCGGGGCCACACAAAATGCTCTCATTCTTTCTCCTGTGTTTGGATGAGACGGAGGATGGAGGCGTGGAGTCTGGCCTGAAGTCCTCCAGTCCTTTCGCTTTTTCATTACACAACTAACTTTATTTCACTAAATCCGTCCCAGATGAGAATAAATACAGGACACAAAGAGCACTCTATTACACGGCCTTTTAAACACGAGCTTAACGAGCTCTTCTCCGGCGTCTCAGCTAACGAGACTTCTTACATTCATGGCCTGACGAAGTCCTGGCACAAAATAGGGACTAAAATAGAGTCCTCATGCAAGGAATTATAGTAATTGGAGATTTACAGCCTCCATCAAAAAAAAAAAAGGAAATGTGGCAAAATTATTGGCACCCGCATTTTCCAGTGAATGCAGTGTGTACAACACATCAAATACGCACTAATAAGCATTCAGCAAATGTGTCTGTAATTGATTTGGGGCCCTAAAGTACGGAACCCGAGCGCATTGACCTCAAAACAGGAAGCGTCGGTCCTTACTGAATATCGTATGCTTGATTCTGATTGGAGTGCTGTAGACACTCAGAAGCGAGCGTGTGATGCTCAATTTCAAATTTCAGTGGTTTTGGTTTCAGGGTTTCGTTTTCTATTTTGTTTCTGTAGTTTTGAGTTTTCAAATGTGTTTGTTTATTCATTTAATTATTTATTAATTTGGTCACTCCATCGCAGGGCACACACACACACATACACACACTCACACACTACAGGTTTTGGGACTGTAGGAGGAAACAAGAGGAAACCCACCAAGCACAGGGGGAACATACTCACTCCATGCACACAGACCCGAGGCGAGAATCAAACTCAGACCCTGGAGATGAAAGGCGACAGTGCTAAACAATAAGCCACTAAGCCATGCTGCCGGAAGCATAGATATACACTAGCTATTCAATTTTATTATTAGGTTTTTTTTCTATTAAAAAAAAAAAGCACATACTGTATACGAATTATACCTATGGCCACCTGGTGGACACAAAGAGAAATGCATACATTTTAACATTCGGTAATTTACACATACTGTATACGTTATACCTATACGGTTTTCATCGCCATCTGGTGGACACAAAGAGAAATGCATACATTTTAACATTCGGTAATTTACACATACTGTATACGTTATACCTATACGGTTTTCATCGCCATCTGGTGGACACAAAGGGTACTTCAAACATTTTAACACAGTAATTCTCTAATTCATAGTTTTTTGTTTTTTTTCTTAATAACTAAATTCGTTTTTACCTTCTTCAAATGTGTATTTTCGCCCGCATCAAATCTGGTGTTTAATGTGTGTATTTTATTGTTTGCACTGGAATTTTTTTTTCTCTTGCTAATTCAATGAAGACATTTTCACCTTGTATCTGAATCCTATAATGTCATGTGGTGGACATCTTTTGTACATCTTTTATGGCTTTATTTTGGTATAATTCCTCCTAAATCTGGACATATAATAGGAATTTGCAGTGCTTGTTTTTTTTTTTTGACTAAATGTGACTAGAAGACATAAAAAACTTTAAAACAAAAAGTATGAGGCTTAAATCAAACATCACTCATGCACACACACATGAAACACTTGCATACACATATATGAAATAGTCACACATACATATATAGTATAACATATATATATAGTACTAACTGCTCACACAACTACATATGAGACGCGCGCACATAGACACAAACTCTCCATGCACACACACCTATGAGATTCTCAGTGTAACCAGAAGTCATTTCAGTGTAGACGGACTTTTCGCTTCATTCTCCCTGAATGGTAGTACTGGTTTGTAAACAGCCTGCTGTTGGACAGTTTAGAAGACGGAGTAGGACAGTATAAT
>JAOVVA010000026.1:2120204-2132721 GCA_028565275.1 Leiocassis micropogon
ACTTGATTCATTGATATGTGTGTGTATGTGTGTGTGTGTGTGTGTGTGTGTGTGTGTGTGAATGTGTGTGAACTCCATCTCTGTCAGTGCATATAAAGTCATCATTGTTTGCTTCCTCATATCCCCTTCCCACTTTAACACACACACACACACACACACTGAGCACAGCGGCTTGACTGAGAAGCACGCTTAAGAGTCCATGTTATTTTAGTAAAAACAGATTTGTTATTCTTGAATCCATTACAAGTGTTATTTCATTTCAGAAATGTGTTTCTGTCTCCCTGACATTGGGCAGAGCTTAGAATGAATTTAAAGAGCAGATTTATATCTTTTTTTTTCCCATTAGCAGCCCTTCGTGACTGATTTACATGCCTGTTTTTTTCCCTAGATCATCTCGAGGAAGAATCCTGAAGACGTACAGGAGGTGAGATCACTTATCTATATATATTGATGAACCAGAGTCCTTCGTAACCATCCCCAGAACTGTGAAGTTGACCTGGACCGTATAAAATGTTTTATTTAAAGATTAATTATAGAATTGAATTAATGTCATTCTTTCTTCATCGTTCCTTTTTTCTCACTGGTTTAAAAAAGACTAAAGACCTTGTGGACACTGTTACTGAGGGAATGTTCACTAATTAGAAGTAGAGATTAGTGATGGTTGAATAAAACCTTCTGGACAGTCAGAGTGGAGAATTCAACACAACAATGTTGGAACACTTCTCCTATAAAAACATGCAAATGTATGAGTTGCATCCATTCATGTTGCGGAAAACCATGTTCAAGTCCAGCCCAACACTTACTCATTACTCCTGAGTCATCTTTAAATGATCTACTTGGAAAGTTCACACACAGACACACATGCACACACAAGCAAAGCTTGTGTCTTAAGATCTGAGTGCTTCTTATTTCTTTTCGTCATGTCTGGTGTTTTTGCTTGTTTGAACCTCTGTTAATCCTGATCTTCCTCAGTATTGGATTATGAAGGCGTTGCACCACATTTGATTGCTTCTTGGGATTGAGTAGGAAGAGGGACAGGATTTACATGATAAAGGAAAATAGACTGATGAAAAGACAACATGAGTCAAGACGTCTTACATGCGCTTTTTTTTTGTCTGTGTCTTGGTGTAGATCACGGTGTGGAAGCGATACAGCGATTTTAAGAAGCTGCACAAAGACCTGTGGCAGATCCACAAAAACCTCTATAGACAGTCTGAGCTCTTCCCACCGTTCGCCAAGTCCAAAGTCTTTGGTAAGATGTTTACATGTGTATGTATGTGTATGTGTGGTTTCTTAACACACATCTGCAAACCCTTAAGACAAAGATGGATGAAAATGACGAATATAATTTGTACATTTAGACATTTATAATTTGTACATTAAGACATTTAGAGAAGAACTTTATAAAAAAGAAAAATATCACACACTCAGTGGAGAGAAGATTATCAGGATCAGCAACATAATAAAAATATTTAGGTTTTACCTAAAATCTTCTTCAGAAATTAAATTTTCTGCAAAAAGTTTACCTCAGATTTACCTCAGGCTTTTCTCAGGTTTACCTCATATTTATCTCATAGTCCTTAGGTTTATCTCAAATTTACCTCAATTGTTTCTCAAGTATACTTTTTTCAGGCTTACCTCCAGCATACCTCACTGTTATCTCAGACTTTACTCAAACATATTTATTATTATGGCAGATTTATCTCCACTGAGATTTACCTCAGATTCCTCAGGTTTACATCATATTTTTTCTGGATATTACATAGGTGTACCTTATATGTTCCTCAGGTTAATATCATATTTATCTCAAAGGAATGTTTTTCGTTTGTTAAGCCTCACATTGATCTATGAATCATTCATATAAATCATGCATAAAAAACGATGATCATGCTACTGGTGACACTGAATGCTGAGTGGTTGGAACAGATGAGATGGAAAATGAGGTTGCTGCTGAGATTGTTACATAAACAACTGATTTTTAAGTTATCTCTTTAGGCACTTTGCAGCCTGTCACAGGAAAATATTTGTTCCAATCTACATCATTAAATAAAATTTTGTATAAAGAAATGAGGGGTGACTTAAGACGTTTGCACATCACTGAATCTCAGATGATCCTCCGTTTTTAACAGGTTTTTTAGGATATTTAACAGGTTTTTCTTAGGTTACCTCAGATTTAATTTAGGTATGCTTTAGATCTAAAGATTCTCCTTAGACGTTTCTCAGATTACGTTAGATTTATCTCAGAAATTTGTTAGGTTTACTCCAGATTTACCTCAAATTGTTGCCAGGTTTACCTCTGATTTCTATCACATATATTTTTGCGATCTCAGAGATTTTCCTTAGTTTTACATCAGATATTTCTCAGGTTTAACTCAGATTTTCCTCTATTCTCAAGTATTTAGTGCTGAATTTATTTCAATAAATAAACGATTACTCCTTGTGGTTTGAAAATGGTAAAAGCAGTTTCTAAATGCTATTTTTTGTATTCCTATTTAGACACTGAACAGACCTGACATGTTTTGTATTTATCTTGTATTTATAGCTTTGCCACACGTCACAGAGCGGGTTGATTCGAAGTCTAGATTTTCAGAAAAAAATTCTATTAGAACAAAAGAATTTTGTGTGTGTATGTCCCAACACAGTATATTATAGTACAGTGTTCTTTAGAATCGTGCCGTGGTTGAAAGATTCATGTTAAAAGAACGAGGTATGTCTGCCATTTTTTTTACTTTCACTTTTGTCTCCATCGTTATTGCTTGGCACTTCTCAGCAGTACCAGCTTCCTCGTCGCTGCTTTTGCACGCATGTGACAATGTCTGCTAGACATGTGATCTAACTACAGTTATTGAACATTGTATCTTCAAAAGTTTGTAACTCGAATGGTTGTATGTAAGGTGTATATATAGCACATTGTGTGTACGTAGATAAATAGGCATATAGATGTATAGACATGGATGTAGATAGATAGATAGATAGATAGATAGATAGATAGATAGATAGATAGATATGTCCTAAATAACATTTAGATTTGTTTTAGTTTTAAATAAAACTGGGTGCAAACACATTTATTATTATTTTTTTACTTAAATACAAAAAGCTAATTATATGGTGGTTTTACTGTGGGGTCCTGCTGTTTTTTTTTTTAACCCATCGTTAAATTTGAATTAAAATCATCCACAAACTATAATATTATTTAAAAAAAATAAATATGAAATGCATAAAGGTGTTGAACCCAAACTCAAAGAAATATTTTCTGAATATAAGAACACTATATATTTCTTAAGTCACTAGTGTACATGCTTTATGGTCTTTACCCTTGTTTTCATTGTCCACTAAGATGTGATCATAGTATTTTTGAACACACACTATCCTAAGAGAGTCTATTTGTGTGCATGTGTATGTGTGTCCCTCATCCAGGCAGGTTTGATGATTCTGTGATTGAGGAGAGGAGGCAGTGTTCAGAAGATCTGCTACAGTTCAGTGCAAATATTCCAGCTCTTTATGCTAGCCAGTACATACAGGACTTCTTTAAGGTACAACACACACACACACACACACACACACACAGACACAGACACATATAAATTTACTGTTGTGTGACCACACATGCATGCACTTGCTCACGACCAGTTAAACAGGACTCATTTGTTCCACTCATGAACTTCTTGAAGATACACTGCCTTACGGACATAACAAGATTAGGTACACACGCATGGTTTCTCTGCCTCTCACACACATTCACACACACACTCACACAGACACAGACCCACACACATGATCACACTTCACTGACTTCCTGCATTCTAGTTTCTATTTTGCTGACTCTTTGGGCTTTCATGATCTTCACAGTGGGTGATTTTCGCAATACCACTGTGTAATATAACATGTGTGTGTGCGCGTGTGTGCACATGTGTATTTTTCAGGACGGAGAGGTGCAGGACGGTTCTGAGCTAATCGGGCCAGCAGAACCTTTTTCAGACTTCTTAGCCGACAGCCAGTCAGACAGCAGCTCTGAAGGTTTGTAGAGGGCTTTAATATGGTTGAAAGTTGCCAGTCCTTTTCTTATAGAACGAGTCACCACATGAGGGCGCTCTCATGCCATGCTAAAGCATTACTGCATAATATTCCTCCTAGCACTATGCAATATTTGAGAATCACACACAGATATATTTAGGCTGCTGAACTTTTCTTTTTTCTATTTTTAAAACCTTAGATGGTTTTACAATGGGCCATGTAACTAGCAGTCAGTGAAATTTACGTGTTGGTTACGTTGGATTTACCTCAGATCTACCTCGGATATTCCTCAGACTTGCCTTAGATTTACCTCCGCTACCTCAGACATATCTCAGACTTTCTTGAGGTCTCATTCAGACTTATCTCAAACTTGCCTTAGACTTTCTTTAGATGTACCTCAAATATTCCTCAAGTTTCCCTGAGGTATCACTTTTTTAAGCCTCACCTCATACTTAACATACTTCAGTCATAAGTCAGTCTTTTCTCAAACTTACCTCCGACATAAAAACTATCTCAGTTTTCCTCTAGTTTACTTCAGATTTATCTTCGATAATCCTCATAGATTCCTGTGGTTTACATTAGATTTACTTTGGGTCTGCTTCAGGCATATCCAAGACTTTAGGTCTAACTCAAACTTACCTTAGACTTACCTCAAACTTACCTTGGACTTTTCTTAAACTGACCCAGGATGTTCTTCAGATTGACCTGAAATATTCCTCAAGTTTCCCTTAGACCTAACTTAACCATATCTCAGTCAGACTTTCTTCAACTTTGCCTCAGACATAGATCACAACTATCTCAGAATTTCCTCAGGTTTATCTTGACTCTATCTTAGATAATCTTAAGATATTCCTCAGGTTTAGATCCCAGAATTCAGATCTAACTCAGACTTACCTCAAACTTACCTTGGACTTTTCTTAAACTTACCTAAGACATTCTTTAGATTTACCTGAAATATTCAAGTTTCCCTCACACTTAACTCAACCTTAGTCTTATGTCAGACTTTCTTTAAACTTGCCTCAGAAATACATCACAACTATCTCAGAATTTCTTCAGGAAATTATCTCAACTCTGTCATAGATAATGCTCAGATATTCCTCAGGTTTACCTTAGATTTACCTCAGATGTTCCTATGATTCACCGCAGACAAACATCAGGTTTACCTCAGATCTACTTCAACCATTCTGCAGACATTCCTCAGGTTTACCTGAGATATACCTAGATAGATCAAATAGATTAAACCAGACTTTCCTTAAGCGTAATTTTAAAATTATCTAAAATATATTTACCTCAACATTACTAAAGACATTTTCAGGTTTACCGAATATGTACCTCTAACCTACCTCTGAATTTTGTCAGATCTATTCAAGACTTACTTGCAACCTACCTCCCTTAAATCAACCTTAGATTTACCTCAGATTTTAAGATTTTCTAATTAATTGTTTGTTTTATAAGGAAAAGGGTTGTGGAAGATAATGAGACACAGTACAGTATGAAGATGGCTCCACCTTTAGTTTAAAATTTAGCCCAAATCATGTGCATGTCCTGCACGATATACATAGCTATTATATTCGTACACTAAATTCACCATACCGCTGTGGGAGGAGTTAAGTATGAGTAATGCAGCCTTTTTAAATTTTTGCTCCTCTTAATAAAAGCTTGGTTTCTGTTGATTCGTCATTCTTAGGCTTTTTCACTTTCGCTTTCTGTTTCTTTCTGCGGTGCAGTTCATAAGAGCATTGGCGGCGTGGATGATTCGACCCTTACCAGTCAGTCCGAGTATGGAGGTAAGTGTGGATCAACTTGATCTCATCAGATCCTTCATCGTGATCTTGGTACAGTACTAAAGTCTGTCTTAATCGTGTAAAATCTAACACTTTTCCCTTTTTTTTTCATAATTAGAAGACATGTAGACAATTTAAGCTCATTATTCATTTATTTGTATTTTGTAGCTGGATATTGTTGGTGTGTTTTAGATTATTTATGGAAAGGACAAGAAATTTGTTGCTTTGTATGAGAATCTACATCACTTCTTTAGTTAGTATGAGGTGTTAGTTGCTCACAGGTGCTAGGAATATGTTACCATTGGAATAGGTAAGTCATTTGTTTGTTTAAAAAAGCAAATAGTGTCCTTATGGTACTCAGATATACATGATTCGTCCTATGCTTGTTTCAGGTCCGTCCAGTGACAGTGATCTGATTTCTCTGCTGGTGGATGGAGACTCCCTGCCCGATTTGGAAGATGGAATGGGCTCAACCTGCGGTTCACCAAACCAGCGGGCGGGAGGCAGTGGACGTTCCGCGTCCCCAAGTCGGACAGAGGTAGACACGAGGCGGGCCATCAGGGCGACGATTTTCTCCTCCAGTCACCCGAAGACTGATTACCTGGAAAAAGCTAGTGAGCAGATCAGCCTTGCTTTGCAGAAAGAGGTGGAGCAAGACTACGCCTCTGCCTTCTTCTGCTACCGCAGTGGAGTAGATCTACTGTTGCAGGGAGTCCAAGGTAGTCTCTCACACTCTCTGACACACACGCACACACACGCACACCAGCAGCATTAGAGGCTAGACTCTGACTCTCATATTACTATGAAAAAAGCACTAACAAATGGTCACACTGCTGTAACTACTGAAGTAACACCACTTTAAAATCAGCGGCCAATACGCAAAAACATCTAAAGCAGCTTGCTCACTGCAGATAGCAAATGTGGAATGTACTGTAACTGCCGGAGCATCATTTGTACTGGAAAACCTGTAGCAAAGAGGCACACTAAATAGGCAAATTATAGTAACTGCTAGAGGAACATGTAAAAGCAAAATGGTAGCAAAACTGGTGAAGGTACTGTAGTGCTTGGCATAGCATGTGTACAAAAGAAAGCAAACATAAAGAAGCAAATTATTGTGATTGCTTAAGTAACCTGCTCATTTTTCAAAAAAAAGTCAATAGTAAATGAGCAAACTGCCATAATTGCTGGTGGCACAGTAAAACAATAAGGAATGGGCTATACCTACAAATGAAGTTGTGGGCTATACCCACAAATGAAGCAAATACTGCAAAATATTATGCCTACTATACCAACTCTAACCAATAGGCAAACTACCATAACGTCTCGTGGAAAACGGCTACCATAAAAAAAAATATTAACTAATGCTACTAGACCAACACACCAAACATTATAAAACAGTACCTACTGGACAAATTACCATAACGTCTAGAGCAACATGCTTATCATAAAAACAGTAACAAATAGGCAAATTACCAAATGTCTAGAACAACATGCCTACCATAAAAAAATGTTAACATATGGGCAAACTACCAAAGAATCTAGAGCACCACAGCTGCTGTAAAAAAACAAAAAAAACAACAACGATTGGGCAAACTACCCTAGTGTCCAGCACAACGCACATACCATAAAACAGTAATAGGAAAACTACCATATTACAAAACTACCATAACTACTGCTGTTACCTGTATATACTATACCTACAAATAAAGTAGTAGCAAACAAAGTACCATCACTGCTGGTGTAGTACACCCTCTATAACAGTCATAACATGTGGACAACTGCTAGAAGAGCACACATGCTATAAAATACTTAACAAATTTACAAACTACTAGCGCTGCTGGAGCAACTAGGCTAACTAGGCTAACTACTGCAAACTACTGTCTAATGGAAATACCTGTAACGAGAGGGCAAACTGTCTACTGTAGCTTGCATATCTACCAATAGCAAAAAAGCATTTTCCAGTTTCGGATTGGCCTGGGCTTAAACAATCCAATTACATTTTCACCCTATTGTGAGCTCATATAGGAAGAGCCCCTCCCCTGATTCATCTCCGCTGTTCTCTTGCCATCGCGTGGCTTATTTACGTAGACACTGAAATGGCATATTAAGAGGAGGAATGAAATAAAGAATGCTTGAGGTATAAAAAAAAAACTTATCATCTGGATTTAACTTGTTACAGAAATGGTAAAATATGGGACCTTGAATTTGACTACTGTAGCTGTTGTCGGATATAAAACCCTCTCACCAAAAAAAATGTGTAGTAAAATATCTTAATGTTGCTTAATGTTTGTATTAATTCCACAGTTAAGTCTTTACCTAATAAACAGCAGTGTGATGTCAGGATGATGAGATTGTGTCTTTAGGCCATCAGGGTGCCGGCGTAGTTGCTGTTCCACTTTGCCTGATGGCCTTTCTGGCATCGCACTGTCTTTCTCTCTTTCTCTCTCTCTCACACACACACACACACACACACACACACACACACACACACACACACACACATACACGCTCGCCTTATTGTTCTTAAACCAGCGCTCTGATCTAAATGCCTTGGCTTGTCTGTCTGCGCTTGTTTACTCGTTAATGTGTTTGCGCTTGTTTACGGATGGGTGACGACTCCTGGTGTTGTTGACAATGAAACGGCGCTGGGCTTCTTTTGTCGAGGGCTTCGCTCCAAGCTTTTAGTACCTGCCAGGATTCTTTAGCTCGGTGTATGGCAGAAAGAGATAATGAGTGGAGAGCGAGAGCGATGGAGAAAAGGAGGGGCAGATGATGGAGGAGAAAGTGGATGTTTTTTTTGTTTGTTTTTTTGTTCTTGTCACTGTTTGTTTGTTTGTTTGTTTTTTCTGAGTGCGTCGCCATTGGCACGGCCTGATTTTAGAAGTTGAAAAGTTACCTTTTAAACTTGATCAAGTGACGTCGCTAACTGGAGTAACTAACGTAACTGCTGGAACAGCAAGCATGTCTGCACATGAACAAACTACCTTAAATCACGGCGTAACAGGCTATTAAAATATAGTTTGTTAATTATAAGGTAAATTTGACTGACTTCGACCCGAATAGCTGACTAGCCAGCTGAGCAACCAAGCTAGCAATTTTGTACTTGGCTCAATTTATTCTATAAATACATTTGTTATATTTTTTTTTTAACAAGCTAGCTCACATTTCTTTTTTAAGCCAGTTATATTGACTAAAGATTTAGCAAGTTTGCTAATGTTGTGCGGCCGTAATGTGTTTTTAAAAAAACCTGCTATAGCATTCTGTTCAACTCAAACTGTTAATTCATGCTAAACAGTGTCTCAAGCCTCAAAATGAAAAAGAAAGGCTTTAGTCAAACGGCTGTGACGGCGTGTGTTTGTGTGTCAGGCGAAGCGAGTCCGCGCAAGAGGGAAGCCGTGAAAAAGAAGACAGCCGAGTATCTGATGCGTGCCGAGCTCATCGCTAACACGTATCTGAGAGACAGCATGGGTCAGAACTCCACTCAGAACCGGGTGAGTGAAAACGAAATCGTGTCTCTGGTAAAACTTCGCTATTTAATACGATCTTGACGAATGAGGGTTAATGCACATTACGATAATGAGTAGTTAAGAGAAGACTGGACACAGTGCAGGCTTTAACCTTTAACCTTTGTTGTTTTATATGTGTTTGTGTGTGTTTAGACGCTGGCTGCTCAGTGCTGTAAGGGGTCGTGGGGTCAGCAGAGCCAGGCTGATGAATTGCACAACTTCAGAGTGCTGGGTGTCATCGACAAGGTGAGCTCAGGCCGAAGGGCAAAGGTTACTCATCTCCAAAGTTTTTTAATTCTATACGAAAATGTGTCCAAGGTGTGTGTGTGTGTGTGTGTGTGTGTGTGTGTGTGTGTGTGTGTGTGTTTGTGGGTACACCATTCATATCCATTAAGGGCTGCACCTGTTCAGGTTTCTCAAGGGGCGTGCACACACACACACACACACACACACACACACTCGTAAAGGTGTGTGTGTGTGTGTGTGTGTGAGAGAGAGAGAGAGAGACCCAAAAATGGAGACATCAAATAATACAGATATATGGGCAGCCATCAAACCGAGCCTGCTGCACTTTGGGCAGGTGCCACAGCTCGAGCAGCGACAGACTTTGAGTGTTAAGAGCTGCACGCTTTAATTGTCGTTTTTTTTTCTTTCTGTAATTAAGTTTAGTTTAAACCAACAGGAAGTGACATCAGCGATTTTCCTGAAAGTCTTGCTCATGCTGCCGTGTTTCCTCGTCTCGTCTGCAGGTGCTCCTGGTCATGGATAAGAGGACGCAGGAGATGTTTGTCCTTAAGGTGGGCAGAGAAAGTGTGTGTGTGTGTGTGTGTCTGTGTCCTCTCTACTCTCTAATGCACCAGATTATCCACCATGATACCATACCAGGATCAAAGCACATTATGTTTCTCTTTGCAACACACACACACACACACACACACACACTCACTCCTGGACTGAAGTAAGTGCGTGTGTTAACGTGAGGTGCCATTATTTATGGTGTCCTCCACTTTGGACAGGCTCCAGATGCCAGCTGATGACACAGGCACAGATGATGCTGGCTCCACACACACACACACACACACACACACACACACACACACAGAGGGCTCTGGCCTCTGACAGCAGAGTAACTCAGACAGATGAGAATGTCCTGGTGTGTGTCTGTGTGTGTGTGTGTGTGTGTTAATGATCACTATTAGATGATTAGGACTACTTGACATGTGTGTACGATGCGTCTTATCCAGGGATTACGGAAGAGCAGCGAGTGTGGCTGCGTGAAGAAGACGGTCGTCCCCCGCTCCGTGCCCAACATGGTCCGGCTCAGGAAGTTCATCGTTTCCGAGGACTCCGTTTTCCTGCTGCTGCAATATGCCGAGGGTGCGTCTGGCAAAACACACACATACACACGGCCTCGTTCTGTCCTGCACACACACACAGATTTCCATGTCTTCATTCAGCGTGTACGTTTATCCAAAGCGACTCGCAAATGATCGCCAGAAGCCAAGGTAAAAGTTCAGGGCCATGGAAGTTCCTTTTCTCTTCTTTCTCACATTTATCCCAGTTCCCCATTCTTAGATAGCATTCATATTTATGCACGAGACATTCATCTCTCACTCTCTCTTTTTTATATTCTCTCTCTCTCTATGTTTCTCGACCTTTTTTTTTAATTTATTTTGAGCTAATTTTTAGGCCGTTGTACTCTCTCAAATACGTCAAGTCCTTTCTCTTACTTAAATGCACACACGCGCGCATGTGCACACCCGCACACGCTCTCACAACCCCTTGCTCGTCTCTCTCTGTCCTTGTTAAGCTCGTGTCACAGGTCATTATCTATGGTAGCAGGTGCTGCTCCGGATCATTAACTAAGCTAACACCTGCGTCTCCTTATTCTCTGCTGGCTGTGTGTGAGGGTGTGTGTGTGTGTGTGTGAGAGAGAGAGAAAGCGTTTGTGAGTGTGTGTGTGTCAGTGCACACATCTGTGTTCAGGAGCATGTTTATATTGGAATGAATAAACCACTTAATCTCCTAGCAGTCGTTTGGGCGAAATCATGCGGCCGCGTTAATAAGTTGCCGCAAACCGCTCAAGTAGCCTAAAGCGCCGTTTCGTTTCACGACAGGCTCGGGGAGCGGAGCGACTTTTCCGAACGCGGTTTAAACGTCCCGACTTGCCATCAAGACTGGCCTCATGTGCTGATCTAACACGAGATAATGAGCATGACTTGCCAGTTTAATAAGTATCCTAATGTAGGAGTTAACAAGCTGGCAACTTGGAGGGCATTACGGCCGTGAAAGCTGTAAAATTACACCCTACACTTAAAAGTTTTACTAGGTTAAAGCAAAAAAAAAAAAAAAACGTTACAAGCCAGAATTTTATAATGAATCCGTATCATATGGAAAGATAACAAGGTAGTTGTATTTGTATAGTACAGGTACTCGGGAACAAAATGCAAGTCAATGCAGCACAAGATCAAGAGAACAATATCATAACTTGGTCAGAAACGTTATAGTTTTGGTTTACGTTTAAGTATTTATCCGTGCGATTCTTGCCTTGTAACAGTATTTGAGCTACATAAGTATTTGAGCTACATTCATTAATTTATTATGTTCAGTTCATCTCCACACAAGAATTCTTTCAGATTCACAATAAATTTCAGTTTATTTATGTATTTATTTATTTACAAACCCCACACCACTGGTGCCGACTACGAGCGAGCCCATTCAGCGGGAAAGTTTTCTCATAGCCTGTTTTAACCTTCGTACATTTGTAACATCCGCTGCCAGCTCTAGAGTCTATGCATCGAATCTTAAAGTAAAATTACACCCTTCTAAAGCCAACGGTAATTTACGCCTGGCACCTACATCACCAGTAAATGTGTCACTGATGCACTAAGGTTCCCGTTCTGTCATGCAGAAAATAATCTCTCCCGCACAAACGTACGTATCAGACAGGAAGTTCGGCTTGACCCGAGTGACATTGCCGGAGTGCGATTGGCTGATTCTTGTTTGTTTGTTTGCTTTGTTCGTGGACTGGAATCATTTGGCTGCAACGGTGTCATTATCTTAGCGGTGAAGAGCCAATTCATTCTGTTAACGCAGCAGATGTTACCCTCCAATCACTCACAACACAGCTGTGCAAGAGTGTGTGTGTGTATGTGTGTGTATGTGTGTGTATGTGTGTGTATGTGTGTGTATGTGTGTGTATGTGTGTGTATG
>JAOVVA010000026.1:2150176-2170855 GCA_028565275.1 Leiocassis micropogon
TACCTCCTTTCTTTCTTCCTTCCTTTCTTTCTTTCTTTTTTCTTTCTTTCTTCTTTTTCCATTTTCATCCTTTCTTTCTTTCTCTCTTTTACCATTTTACCTCTGCTTTCTTTCTTTCTTTTTTCTTTTTTACCGCCTTCATTTTGTCAGTTATTTTAATTCATTCATTCTTCTGATTGTTTTCTTTGTTCTTTCTTTCTCTCCTTGCTCTCTTCTACTCATTCTTGATTTTTTTTCTCTCTCACTCTTTGTATGTAATTATTTGTGAACTTTCTCTTCATATTAATTTCAATTTAATTTCCTGATTATTTTGTATTAAGGAAAATATATATTTTTTCCTTATTGGTATTTTTTTTAAAACTTTTTTATATTGCTTTATTGTTTGCCTTTTTCCTACCTAACATTTTTTTTGTACACCACTTTTTCCTCTTTCTCCCTTTCTATTGAGTTGTACTTTATCTGTTTAGTATGTGTGTATATGTGTATACAGTTTGCACATGTACTTATGAGATTGAGGAGTTAATATGTGTGTGTATGTGTGTGTAGTTGCTGCAGTATAACCCTGTAGAGAGACTGGGTGCAGGTGTAGGAGGAGTGGAGGACATCAAATCACATCCCTTCTTTGCTCATGTGACCTGGCCTAACTGAACTGAACTGGTCTGAGGTGAAGTCACCAGTATGACTGACTGAACTGAAAGCGGTATTGCTGCAAAACTCTTCCTGTGCTTGCGTGTGTTAGCATAAGAGGAAGAAACCGAATCGTCTTTCTGCACTGAAGACTCAGCACACACCAATATTCAGGATACTTTCCCATCATGCACTACAGGTCCCTCACATCACCACTAACATCACGATTAACTACAGTGCTCTCCTTTTTCCTTCATCACAATAGAGTCAGATCATGATGATAAAATTTCATATGGTTGTGCCATTAAAGAAAAAGTTGGATGATGTAGAAAATTAAAACCTGTTTGTTTGGAGCTATAAAGGCTAATGTTGCTAACAACTAATGGAAGCTTATAGTTAGCAGTTTAGCATCGGGGTACTGCTTAAATCATAACCAGAAAAGCAATATTACGTGGAAAAAACTTTTTACAAAATACCAGAATAGGTGCATATTTACAAAACAAGTTCTTTATTGTTAACCTTTACACCACACCCTCTGCTAGACTTTATTTTGCCTCATTGTTCTGTTAGTTGTTCAACATGGATTCAGTACTTTATAATAGTACATATTCATTTTTTATACACAACAGCTGCTTGAATTTCTAATACCTAATGTAACTTTACCTGTCCACTAATTTCAGTTTGTTTTTTCAAGTTAGCAAGTTAGCAAGCTAGCATGTTAGGGTGTGACAAACAGTTGCAAGTCATTAATGTCACTGAAACATCACTGTCTAAACCAAGAAGATAAGTGTAGGTAAGTGGAATTTCATTCATCATATAGTATAGCATTATGTAAACAACACGCGACTAGCTATAGGCTTCTCTTACTTGGTATCTACATTAGCCACATAGCTTTAGTGCAAAACTTAAAAAGAAAAGAATTAAGCAGAAATTTGAATTTTTTTATGTAAAAATTTTAGTTTTCCAAAAGTAGGATCTTTAGTTAAAGTAAAAAGTAATGTATGGCTGTATTTTTTCCTGGTCAAAAACGTTTGTTTTTATCTCACAGGTTCACTTTGTGTGTTGTACAAAAAAAAAAAAAAGCATAAAAAAAAAAAAAATCAAAGATCAACTCAAGAGTCCGACTTGCTCCAGGAAACACCTTGTGCAATATTACATTAAACATCACTTAATTAGATCATAGCCAATTTTAGTTAGTATTTTATTATTAATATTACATTTAAATGTGCAAATTTTTTCCTGCACTTGAACTAGGTCAAATTGTGAACAAGTCCTAAATTTGGTGTAATTATGTGAATTAGATGATGAATATTGAAGACCGTGCAGTTAACATGCTCTCATGACCCTTATTAGCTTCCAATTTGCACTTGTAGTAGGAAAGAGGGCTCAAGGGGTCCAAAATTTGAATAAAATTCTTAAAATAGTTGAAGCATCCGGTTCCAAAGATCATTGGACCAGCCACCCCCCAAAAAAACAGGAATTCAACAAGTCTGCTTGGACGCGAAACCCAATATGGACATAATGGTACAGTATGTGTTAGAATACAACAGGGTCTTAAATTCTGAGTCATATATTAAAACCACAACTTTCTTTATTTATTCTTTAATTATTAAATTATTGTGCAGGTTGAAGAGATTTTACTGTTCATTTTCTTACACCTATACATAAAATGTATGTATTTATGTATGAACATATGTAGATGTTGTAACATTTGAAAAGGGAAAATGCTTTTAAAAGGTAAGGTAACTAAATGTTTCTGAATGTAACAGCTACAAAAAAGAGCCGTAAATCCAAATGTCAAAGTGTAGTCAACATTATTGTTTATCTCTTAATACACACCCTGACAAAAGTCTTGTCGCCTATCCAGGTTGTAGGAACAACAAATAATAACTTGACTTCTAGTTGATCATTTGGAATTAGAAGTGACAATAATACTGTATATTGCACATCATGTACATGTCACAGGGTTAATTTATTTTTCTTAATTAACTGACTCAGACTTTGGGACCCTGGTGTAGATCAGTGTTTTATGGTTTACAGTTGTTACAATGTATGTGTGTATATATTTACGAGTATATGTTTACTTGAGTTTGCTCAAAGAAAAGTCTAAATGTTTCATGTGAATATAAAAGGAAAAAATTTGGAATGCTGTAAAATAAACAAAATAATTCCTGATACTTAGGCATTAATAAATTAATGTTGACTCAACGTCCAGTTCTTGGATTCTGCATTGTCATATGCATTTACTGACGCTATGCATACAGGGTATTAATATTTAATATTTACAAATACAGTACATTCTGTTTAACATTAATTATTTAGGAATAATTTCTACTTATCGTTACATGTGTGAGGTGCTGTTTTACCAAGACAACACATGCAGAGTGATGATTTGAACAAATGTCCGTTAGCCATAAAACACTTTTTATTTTTTGAACGGACAGAGCATAATGACGAAATAATTGTACTCAATTCCCCATTGAATTTTATTGTTGACTCCTTCTTTATAATAAAATACATGCAAAAAAGTTGTTTTTATTTTAATTTATACCTGAAGCCATCTTCTTTATAAATCAATAAAAATGCTTTTTCTAATAGAAATTTTAAACATTAAAAAAGGTTTCTATGTTGAAATTGCATCATATTGTGTATAAAAATCTGTCCTATCTACCATATCAATAACTTCATTAATTTCATTTTCTAGCTGAAGAATATATTTTTTAAAACTTTTTGTTCTTCCTGACGGTTGAGCTGAAAATATTGAAAATGGTTGAAAAAAGGTGTTATACTTAATAACAAAAGTGTAATAGAAAAAGTATAAATTTGACCTATAATGCTAGTAAGATCACATTTTTGCATATTTATTTAGTAGACATATATAATATTTACATATTTAAATATTTTGTTTTTGCTAACATATTAGCAATAAATTAGTAATAAATTTTAAAATCGTAGTAAAAAAGTTAAATGTCACTTTTTTTGTATTGGATACAAAATATAACTATAGGGTGTGCAGGACCCTCTTGTTTTCCTAAGGATTATTAAAAAAAAATTCTCCACCCTTTTGGACTTTTCTCCAACCTGTTGGACTTTCTGGAGGCTTAACATGCTCAAAACATCATGAAAATTGGCAGAGAGGTTGGAATCTGCTTCCGTTAAGATGCCTGAGAGTCGCGTGGCCCAGGGCTCCCACAGGAGATTTAGCTGGATAGCTCATACACACCTTCACATAGGCAGACAAAACTCGGTATACATTTAGAACTCATTGAGCTGAACAACTTTCGTACTGCATGTCCTGGGCTTAACTCAACATTAGGCCGGTTATTTTGGGTTGTTCGCAAAAAATGCACCCAATGGATTTTGATATACTCCTCCTAATCAATTTCTATGATCATCACCAAATATAGTAAAGTGCCGATGTGATCTAATGACATTGAGGACGCAAAATTGCAGAGGGATTTTTGATATCTCCAACGGGTCAGCCGTGATCATGTCTTAAACTTATGCTGAAAAAGGATTAATAACTTTCTGTGTGGCATTATATTGAGTGACATTATATTCAGTGACGCGTTTAGTGACATCACATTAAGTAACATCATAGTGTGATGCTTTTGTTAACACTCACACACACACACACACACACACACACATCTCTCTCACGACGCACATATCACAAATTTTAACACACACACTCACATCTGTCTCACACGCCCACACGCAAAAACAGACACACCCACACACACATCACACACATACTAACACTCACATCACAAATGTTACCACACAGACTCACACACAAACATGCACAAACACATCCATACGTCACACACACACAAACACACACACACGTCTCTCTCTCTTACTCTCTCTCACACACACACACACACACACACACACACACTAACGCACTCAACAAATATTTAGGGCCTAAACTGATATCAGTCCTGTATAGTGTGTGATGTGTGCACGTTGTGCGGTCCCTCCGGGCTTGGGCCCATCATCGTTGCTTGCAACTATATTTTATTTTTGCTAACATATAGTTTAAATTTTAAATGTCCCTTTTTTTGTATTGGATAGATTTCAGTTTAAACCCATTATTTTACACCTTAGTGATATTTTAAATTTAACATTTTTAAACTTAATACCACAATAATTTGCTACAAATTAGTATTTCTTAATTCATTAAATAGTGTTGTGGGTTTTTTAGATCATTATTCAACCCCTTATTTTTTAAAACTTGTGATTAAATGATAGCACAGTGAAGATTTCTTGTTGAAATGATGGGATTTACTGTCAGTTAAAGATGCAGAGCTTATATAAATGTTATGCCATCCTCCCCCCACGTTCTCGCATGCTGTGGATTCGCAGTAAATAATTAATTACGCACCTGATGGTAATGTGGATATTAACGTTAGTGGTTTTTTTAGTGGAGACAATTAAACTATATTTATTCACTCATCATTATAACAATGGCTATGATACACATTGATGTGTGTTATCTGTTAACTGGTGGTTGTAGTGAGGGTTTGATATATCTTAATCGGCACCCAATGGTTATATGGTGTCTTTCTGTGTTGCCCAGGGTGGATCAGCTGCCTTTTATCAGCCTATGTATGAGCCTAATACAGTATAACAGCAGCTCTTAAGGAACGTCATCACTCCTTGTATTTGATTGAAACTGACACACACACTCACATTCTGTAAAGCGAGCAAAGAGACCCAGCTCATACTTTTGCACAATGGCTCCATCCTGCAAGTTGATGATGGATGCTTCTAAATAAGATGATATGAATCATGCTTTAATTCCATTATGTTTACAATAATTCATTATTGAAGTGCAAACAAAAGGAAAAAATTAACCACCATGGGAAAGTCAACTCATCCCAAAACAGCGTGTTGTGATACCCACATTCCTTTAAGGGTTCTTTGGTTTCTATACAGTACACAACCCTTTTAGGAACACAAGTCCCCTTAATTAAAAATTAATAATGAAAGAAATTTCCCAAGTTTCAAGCCAAGTTGATTACCAATTTAATTGATGTGGATTCACAAATTGTTGTTTTTACCAAAGACCCATACTTGTAGGGCAATACTCTTTATTTCTGAGAGTTCAATGGATATTAATGTGTTCTTAGTTTCTATAGTATAGTTCAGCTTAGAACCCCCTAAAAACTAGGAAAAAACTTCCCCAGTTTTCTGCCCAATTTGGTTATTTGGCTCACACTCACTAGCTATAACGTGCTTCCTTATAAATACATAAATTAAACCTATATAAGATTATAAGATATAATCATGCATATATAAGATTCCCAAAGCCTATGATTGGCTGTCATCACTCTGATTGACAGGTAAGAGGTACAATGTTCTTTCCAAACAGATAGCATGGCCTGTTTTCCCAGCGATGGATAATTGTTGCATTTTTGTTAGTGAACTTGCCAGTCAAGAGCTTACATAAACCAATTACGGGTTTCACAGAGGAACAGTCAAGAACCCCTGCAGTTTCACATACAGCTTGAGTATTCAACCGAGAGCTGGTTCTGTGCACACTGATTAGTTACCAAAATTAGGAACAATTAAACCATGTTATGAATCACTTCTAGTTTGAGCATTAGTTTTCAGACATCCTTCCCAACCACAGCATTTTAACCTTTATAGTTAAAATACTTGAATCAGGAAGTCGTGTGAAAAAGGAAGTAACTTGACAATCTCTGGAACAAAAATGCTTCACTTGAAGCAAAAAAAAAACAAAAAAAAAAAAAACCTGTTATAGACCAGAGATTGGTTTTCAGCAAATGTACTTAACTCTTGATGCAAAAAAAAAAAAAAAACACTAAAAGCCCTTAGACCAATTACTCACACACATTATCCACTTTACGCCACCGAGATGGAGAGATGATTCATACTGTAAATTCAGATGCTAGATGTATTCGTGTGTTAAAAACAAAGAAAATTCCTACATAGACAATCAAACATATAATCAGTCAATTCCATGTGTGTGAGAGAGAGAGATAAAACTGTGTCAAGGAGCTTTAACTCGGATCATCACACATTAAAGATTTATTTGACCTGAACTTAAGTCATTTCTTTGTAAATCAGTTCAGACACACTAACGAGCTGAGTGAAAAGATCGCAGGAGGCGGGCACAGAAGCCGAGTGTGTCAGGTGAAAGGTGTGTATGCCAGCCGCACTGTGTGGAGCTTAAAGGAATGCAAAAATAGTAGCACATAAGTGTATACATATAGTATACACTTACAAGTGTGTGTGTCTGTGTGACCCATACATTATGTTCTGTGACTCTGATTCTATACCAGTGCTGTCATTAGCATACAAAAGTTAAAGGTAAGCTGTCAATCACTGGGTATGTGAGACGGAGGTTGTTCATTATCACACTGCCATCAAAGATAGTCAGAGTTTGATCCAATGCTACAGAAGTGTTCACTTTCCTAACAAGACATTTCAAATTTGAATAGTCTGCTTGGTTGATATTCATCACCGCAATTTGAATGCCTGTGTTAGCTCTGCCTCAAGTGTGCCACAACATTTAGCTGTTTTTGTCTACTTTAGTCAGAGTTGTTTTATTTTTATTCAAAGATCATGCTAGCTACCTAAGTTATTAGTGGGGTCATCCATATGTTCCCAGGGCCCTATATTCCCTAAATGGAAGCATAACAAAGGGTACTAAGTTCCCAGCAATAAATAAATAGAATAAATAAATAAAAAAATGTCCCCAGAACGTCCTTAAAAGGTACCTTACAATTGTCCTCTAAAAGTTTTTGTTTTGGGTTCCCTTTACTTCCCCAGGATGTTATTGGGGGACATTCCCCGGACGTCCGTGGGACCTTTGGAGGACTGAATGGGGACGTTTTGTGAACATCCGGTGGACATTTTATTTAAAACCAAAAATATATATTGTAATAGCTGCTACTCGTCCCCATTTCTTTCTTGCCCCCTTTTTTCCTTTGAATGCCACCCCAGATGGGATTTAAACTTAGAGCTCCACATGAAAACTTACACTGTGACATTCGGGGAGGGATGCTCCTGGAATGTCCCTGCAACGTGACTGAATTATCCTTAAAAAGATTTTCTGCGGGACCAAGAGGGAGTGTTCCTACTATTAGTCAGTAAGGTCCTAATAACGTCATACACAGAACGTTCACATAGGGACCAAATCCAAATGTCACAGAAGTCCTTTCATTGTCCGGTGGATGTATGTTCCTAGGGTCCTATGTTCCCCTGGTCTATATTACACATAATGGAAACCTGAAACAAATATATTACCCAGCTCTTTATTAGTTTGATGAAATTTTTTATAGGCGTAATGGTTAGAACTGTGGCCTTGCACCTCCAGGATTGAGGGTTTGATTCCCTTCTTAGAGCTGTGTGTGTTAAGTTTTTATTTACATTTTCTCCCAGTGCTTGATGCGTTTCCTCCCACAGTCAAAACGGGCTAATTGGCGTTCTCAAATTGCCTATACTGTTCATGTGTGTGCATGTCCGTGCGCGCCCTGTGATGGATTGGCACACTGACTAGAGTGTATCCCACCTTGTGCCCAAAGCCTCCTGGGATAGGCTCCAGGACCCTCGCGACACTTTACAGGATGTACAAGATTATTCTACTAGAGGTCTCCAAAACCAAATAAAGTGATAACCAGTAGTTTTGTTGTGTGTAAAAAGTCTTATAATATTATATCCAATATAATTTTTAAATATTCAGGAAATATTTTATCTTGAAATGGGTCAAATTTGTCACAAACAGGATAAGAGGTTTACTTTGTGTGAACAGAAAATGTAATTAGGGCACATTGGACCCTGGGAACATACAGTAGGTATGCCCTTGTCTTTACCTCAGTATTTAGTTACTGTGTTCTCTCAATTTTAATCAGTCCTGTTTTAGTGATTTATGCACTAGGTCTAAAGAAAGATTTCCAGATTTTTTTCTGATTTCCCTCCCACACTTTTCTTTCGCTTTCCTGTCATTTTGTCTTTTCACGTGTCATTTCTATGTATAAAAGACTCAACAGCTTGGTGCTAGCAAGCAAGCCAATAGCTCAGTCATTATTTAGCTAATGCTTTTCTTAGGAATTTACCCCCACACACTGTTTCTATAAATTACTTCAGCGCTTATGCTAGCTAGCTAAGTCTTCACCTCAGACATTACCTAGTGTTAGTCAGTGGTTTCTAAGTAATATAACCAAAACTTCTGGGGAAATCACTATTCATTGTTTTTACTTGCACTATCTTTGCATTACCTGTATTAAAGATTTCAACTTCATGCTAGTTAGCAAAGCCATTCTCTTTATTATCTACTTCATTATCTGTGTTTCTTAGAAATCTTCCAGTTTAGCTAGCTAAATCATTACCACAGCTATTAGCTGGCATATTCTCTGGATTGTAATTGTTTTTTCTGAGCATTTTATCAACACTTGTGAATAAAATATTGACATTATCACCAGTTTTTCAATCATTTTTATTGTCAATGTCTCATTAAATTCTATAACTCTTACAAGCTCCATGGTAGCTAGCTACGTCACTATCCAATTAATGCTTTTCTTAGTGATTTACCAACACTTGGTTCCCAACATTAATGTTCCCAACACAGTTTTTATTTATTTATTTCCCAACAGGGAAATTATTTTTATTGTCAGGGATAAGACTTTTAGCCCGACAGTGTCTTTTCTAAATCATTTTGAATACATCTGAGAAAAAAAAAAAGATCTTTCTGACAGTTTTGTCTTTGATTTTTTTTTCTTTTACTGTATTTTTGTTTTATTTAGTTTTATGCTGGTGAGCTAAATCATTCCCTCAGACATTAACTACCCTGTGCGTTATCATTTTAGTCAAACATTTTTCACCAGCAAATGAGAGGAAAATGTTTATTTCCCCACAAATTTTGTCTGGATTTTACTATTATTGCATATTCACATTGTCTATATAAAACGCTCATGCTACCTAGCTAGCTAATTCATTACTTCAGTAAATAGCTAATTAATGGTTTTCTTAGTAATTTATCCACACTTGAATCTTACAATCTGATCATTTTGATTCAAACACATTTACATTTCATACAAACTTCCATAATTTTTTATAATTGTGTAAAGCTGCTTTGCGACAATGACAATTGTTAAAAGCGCTATACAAATAAAATTGAATTGAATATGTAAGCATATTTTAGTAAAATATACCTGTGTGTGCAGCAATGTAACAATATGATAATATTAATCAACATAATATTAATCTTAATGAAATAATATAGAAGTAGGTAGAGAGCATGACAAGTCAAAAAAAAAATACTGGGTTCATACATGGCTCGCAACACTTAGATGACAAACAGGCCTTAGAATAGAAGGAGCTGGAGTACCAGACTCTGGCCTTACAGGCCTAAAGGCATGAGGAGAAGGGCTGTTTACCTCCAGACGAAGTCTCTTAGAAGGACCAGGGTTGGAGTCATCCTTCCTGTAGTATGTAAGCCCTGGCTCATGAAGAAACTGCATCAAGGACATAGGCGGCTGACGCTCAGCCTGGATGAGGCCCGCAGAGGCCGAGTTTGTGGCAGGTTCAGTAGGGTTGTAATCTGTACTGCCCATGCTGTCCGAGTCGTCCAGAGGGATGCAATGAGGGATGCTTAGGCAAGTACAATCAGCTAAAAAATTTAAATAAAATACGTGAGTAAAATAAATTGGGAAACAAGACAAAAATATTGAAATAGTGCGAAAGAGATGCTTACCCATGGTCTATCTCTTGAGAACTGTAGAATAAACCAGGAAAAACCAGGAATGTATAGTAATATTAAGTGCCACTCTAATATTTTTTTATAAATTAAACAAGAGAAGTGTAAAGATAATTGAAAGTAATTTGCAAAAAAAATGAATTATAATGGGAAAAAATATAATCACGAAGTACAGAGGACGTAGGGAGTCAGATGACGAGGTATATGACGTAACATAATATGGTAGAAAAACTTAAAAATAATGGGAGAATTTCTTGGAAAAAAGTTAGACTATAATGGGTTAAAACATTTGGTAAGAAATGAAATAAGAAGTACTGAGGAGGAGACAAGGTGTGCATCCCCCTCCTTGAAAACTGTATATAATGAGTGTGCATGTAACTGTCAGACAGTCTGCTCATGATAATGCTTGGATTTACGACCTAAGCATTACAAGTGCAGTTTACTTGGGTTTTATTGCTGCAATGAATCCTGCTTACTCAATCCAGAGTCCTGAGTCGTTCTTTGGTTCTTTTGACTAGAGATACAGCTTTTGTTTAATGTTTTATAATTAGGTAACATTAACAAGTGGAAGACTAAAAATCTTCCACAAATTGAATTGAACTTAAAGGGAAAATGTTAATATTCCAGGCAGTTTTGTGTAATTTTTAGTCTCACTGTAGTGAAAGTACAGTACAATGTTACCTTTGTTGTATCTAACTACAGAATTATTTAAGTTATTAGCTAGCCTATGCTCTGTGTTGTAATTCAGTGGTCTATTTACTGTAAATCATTACTGTATGCTAACCAGCATAGTATTTACCTCCGCCATTAGCTAGCACATTTTCTGCCTTTATTCTTCTTCTTCATTATCTTCTTTGTGTTTACTGGTGGTTGCCATCCTGGTAGCAACTCACAATTAAATTTTTTTAATTATGACATATATAAAAAAATATATGATGTAGATTCGTTCAAGAACTTGAGATGAGCGTGTTGAAGCCTCATGAAGTCTCGTTTTGCGCAGTGAAGACTGTAAGGTAGCTAAACGTGCGCCCTAGGCCGCATTTCACCTGCATCAAGAGTGTCACTTACACTCATGCACACGCATTACACGCATTACCACTGCAGGTGTCTCAGGCCACATCTGTCCACATTGAGTGTGTGTGTGTGTATGTGCGTGTGTGTTTCGGCATGCCTCAGGCTTTGGAATAATTACATTAGTTCTCTAGTCATATCAATGTGCTTGGTCTGTCTGAGGCTTTTCTTTACGCTACACTACACACACCTTGTGTGACCGTGTGTGTGTGTGTTTGTGTTTGTGTGTGTGTGTGTCCTTTGCTTACCCCTTACAGTTGTGTTAGATCACTTGCAGCCTAAGGAGGAAAGAAATAAGCATGTGTGTGCATGTGTGTGTGTGTGTGTGTGTGAGAGAGAGAGAGAGATGCCTGAGGTGTATTGGACTCCTCAATAACATTGTGGTAATCTCAGCTTTGGCAGCAAGCAGAGATGTTTAGTGTGTGTGTGTGTGTGTGTGTGTGTGTGTTTGTGTGTGTGAGTGAGCGAGCATCCTGTGGCTCGCAGCATTAGTCTTAGCCCTCACAGCATCTTCAGCCCTGGCACAGAGAAGAAGTACTGTGTTCACATGAGCGTCTTTGGCGAAGTGTAGCTTATAAGAAATTTTCAGCGCACTGTGTGACAGATTACCTAATGAGAGAGTGTGTGTACACTTCAAATGGGATTTACAAACACCGCCAAGAAACTACACCATGGAAAATCAAAAAAAAAAAAACTCTCTTCGGATGACTCACCACTAGATTACGGGCTTGACGCACTTGCTAGTTCAGTTATATGAACAATCTCAGCTAGCTAGCAAACTAGTTAGTCAGATAGTCAGAACTTCACTATAGCAAGCTTACTAAATATGATGCTGCATATTTAAAATACGCTTCCTAGCAAAGCAGCAAACACAATTATACTGTATTAGCAGTGTCTCTATGCACATTTATGTTTTATAAGATATAGATGAACACTGACCACCATCCTGTGGGAGTCTGGGGTTCAATATGATGCTGTTTCAGTGGATTTTATTCACGTTTTTCTTTATCCCTTTTTTCCTTCTTTTTTTTTTTGTCTGGTGTGACTGAATGCTATGCGTTTGGTGCCAAATGGCAGACACTCACCGTTCTAATAGCCAGATGTGCAGGCACTGATTTTTGATTGTGTGTCCATCCTTTTGGAAGTGTCCTTCTCTAATTCTCTCTCTTTCTCTCTCTCTCACTCTCTCTAACACACACTGACACAGAAACAGACCTCTGATTGGTGATCTCAATTCTGTTATATAGTTAAGATGCATTGGGTAGCTCAAAAATGACTTTTTATGTTAGGATGAGTTGAGTGTTTGTGTATGTGTGTGTTTTAGGGGAGGGGGGGGCGACTACTTAAACATATTGGATCAAGACATTCAGAAACATACTTGATTTAATCTTGTATCGTTTGCATGCCCTGCGTCTGTATTTGTATATTAAGATCTGATTGCCTGTTAGGTTTTATGATGCAATTATACCTGTCTTTGAAGTGACAAGATTAATTCAGTTTTAACTCAGTATTTATTTATTTTTTTGCTTTAAGGATGACGTGACATCCTCACACTCAAGATATAGATGCAGAAATTGATATAGAAATCCAAAATTTATAATATTTAATATTTATATGTTGTTGTTTCTACACCAACAACTCAATCAACAAGGAATTTTATGGGGAAATTTCCACAAAAGAAAATAAAAACAAACAGATTTAAATAAAAGGATTTATCAAAGGAATATACACACATATATGTCCAATATATATATGAAATATCTGCTTATTATTTTTCTGTAATGAAAAATCTGTTTATTCTTAGAAGAAGTTTACAGTTTCAGTGGGTTTTAATAGTTAGCAAGACATACATTCCTAATAGTACATTAATAAAAATTTAATTAATTTGTTTCTTGAGAAATTTATTAATTTTAATCAATAAATTTATATTTTAATAAATACATTTTTAAAGACAGAGAGAGAGAGAGAGAGAGAGAGAGAGAGATTTGTGGGGAAATAACCTATGACCTAAACGATAGCAATAAATATAACAATAAATGGATAAAAAAAAGTCTCATTGAAATATTGATTATTGTCATTGGTTATTGTTACATAACAGCACATCATGAAATGGTTTGGTCATTATGTACAAACTGCCCCTTTTGTGTGTGTGTGTGTGTGTGTGTGTGTGTGTGTGTGTGCTTGACCCTCTCTCCAGCCCCTTTATTCCAGGTTTTGTGAGGTTTTTTTTAGAAACCCATCAACAGAGTAGAGCTTCATGCTTCTTAAGCGCACTCTCTCTCTCTCTATGTCTCTCCACTGTCCTCCTGATCTAGCATGAACTGGAGCACGGTTGCTTCTTTGTCTCGTCTCGAACGCCGGACAGCGGTAGCGATGCCACCCTAATGCGATCCACTTACACCCCCAGCAGAAGGCAGATGACTCTACGCTCTGGCATGTCGCCCAGGCGGCCGGGAAATCTGTGCCCTAATCGCAGATTTAACCCTCCCCTCACCCACTTTCTCCCTTTCTCTTTCTCCTCTCATTTTTCTTGCTTTTTCTTATCTCAATGGTGCAATCTTTGTTCTTTCCTTTTTAAAAAAAAACGCATTTATCTGTCTCTGAGTTGATTATCTCTCATTTATCGCCCTTTTATTAGGTCTGAGGAACGTATCCTCGCATACAATAGCTCAATCAAACAATCGGACAAGGCCGCCTGATTCGGGGTCTCAGAGGACCAGGGACTCTGGAGATGATCCCAGATTATTGTTAGCTTTGGATCAGATCTCAGATTAGAAGATCTCAGTGCGTTAGCTTTAGCTCAGGGATCTGCTTGTTACGCATTCACTGTAGGCTCACTTTTGAAAAGACAGAATACCTTTCTATGGTTTATACACAACAGGGAGCAAACCTTTTAAGATTGATGTTTACTAATAGAAAAAAAAATGTCACAACTATTAGCAAGAGCTAACCTGCCAGCTTGTCTGAAAAGTAAGTTTGATAACCATTGCTGCTAAAAGTAGCTAACTAACATGGGTTAACCTGGAGAGAGTTTTAAATTAACATTAAATTAAATAAAGGTTTAAAAGATCAATTTTTAATGTTAGTTAAGTACCTAACTATTGTGAGTGACAGGATTTACCACAATTGTAGGTCATATTAACAAAAACTCAGAAAGCTTTCCAGCTAATGCTAATGTGAGCTAACCTGACAGCATTTCTTAGAGGATTTTAAAATCTTATTTCTAAAAACAAACACTTTCCTGCTAACGCTAGCGAGATAACTAATGTAAGCTAACCCAGAAGCTTATCTGAGGGGATTTTGATTCATAGTAATAAATATTCAAACATTTTATGTTGCATGCTAATTATAAAGCTAATGTGAGCTAACCTGAGAGAATTTATGAAAATATATATTTTAATGTAAAATTTAAATTTAAAACAAAAAACTAAATTATTTTAAATAAAATTACATTTTTTTGTGCTTAAACTAGCTAGTTAGCTAAAGTGAGCTGTTCTGACAGAATAACAGGTAAAAAGGTGAAAAAGGTTTGCTGCTCATAAGAACTAGCTGGATAACATTAGCAAAGCTGACAAAATATTCAGTCATTCATTGAAACAATCTGAACATTTCAGAAAGTTGTTGTGCAGTTATTTATTGTGTGTTAACTAGCTGGGTATGCTGACTGTCTGATTTAATACAGTATTTAGTGTTAGCTAAAATGGATCCCTACTGTTTTGGTGTATTTGTTTTTTTTTCCTATAGAATTTTCAATCCTTAGGTTTTTTTAGTTTAATAATAATTTTTTTTTAAACAAAATAAATAAATAGTTTAAAACAAGACTCGAATGTAGTAATGCTTAGCAGTAATTAACATTTGTTACCAATGGTTCTGACTGGAGTGGCCACTTTTTACTTACAAAGAAACTGAACAACTGACTGTCCAACTGACCAAAAGACTGACCTTGCGTGATACTTCTGAGATTATACAATGGTTGTTCAAATCAAATTAAGACTTTTGATTGTGCAGAATAACAGAACACAGTTCTGTATAAACTCCCTTTATTTCTCTATATGATACCCTGCTACACTAATGCACTTATCCCAACATGCACTTATCACTAGTGCTTGGATGCCATCGAGGTAGAAAGTTTTTTCAGTATGCTGAAGCTATGATCAGACTACCTGCTTCACGTTAAAACCCTGGCCTCCCAGGAACTCCTTTAAATTCCACAAACATGTGAAAATAGCTTAAAGTCAGGACTGTACAGGGGATGTAGCAATAATTCACAACCGACTTCCTGTAGCGTGCAAGTGGTTTTGGTAAATGATTGTGTGTACAGTTCCTGCAGACAGATGCATCTCTTCAGCAAGTTGCCGACAAGTTATTCCTTTATTTTCATTGATTAGGCATTCCATTTTCTGAATGTTCACGGGAATGACTGCAATAGGATCTTAGCCACCTCATCCGGGATCATCATTCACAGATGTGTGGTTGTCTTTTAAATGTTTACACAATCCAAACATTTTGCTGTGGCAAAGAGTCTCATCAGCATGCTTTGCTTGAAGTCTTCCATAAATGTCAATCACTTTAATGCCTTCATTCATAAGAAATTTTATCACAAGTCCCAGTTTGACTTGAGCGCCCCTTGTAGATCTATAAAATCAATCATATGAAAAACACAACATTACATGTCCTTGGAAACGTGATATACTGTATTTGCCAGGACAGATAGGGACAGTCCTGGGAAAATCAGGACTGGTGGCAACACTAGTTCTGACCGACCCTCCGAGTCTGATCACCATTAGAAGGAGATTTTTGAGGTGTCCACTGACGCCACATCAATTTCTAAGTGCATCTTCACCCAAAGAATCCTAGAAAACACACCTGTGAATTAGCATTGGCGTTAGCCTCTAGCATGCTAAAGGCTTCTTGGAACCGAAACCAGCACTGCATATTAATAACCGCGCACCTGTAGGCTTATCAATGGCTGTAAGATTTGCATCATTTGTTTGTGTTTGGTCTTGAGGAGAAAGAAAAGAGAACAGGAAAGGGATACGAGAACCACAGAAAAAAAAGTGGGCACCTTTTTTGTTTGGCGCCGTGACTGAAAAACGGCCATTCATCCTCGCTCCTTGATCAACGAGGACACGAGGGAGGAAAAAAAGAGAAACATTCAGTAGAACAAAAAGGGTTTTTGGTTTAGAATAAACATGCATTATTCTCCCAAACAAACCATCCGGCGAGCAATGGAGTCTTCTGCAATGAAGACATGATGTGTCATGATAATTAGGAGGCCGGACAAAAGGCGCTTGTTAATGAGCATGCAAATTTATGCAAAACAACCCCCCCACCCCACTTCTCAATATTTCTGAAGCAGGCTGAGATGTGTAGAGCTTTTCTCTCTCTCTCTCTCTCTCTCTCTCTCTCTCTCTCTCTCTCTCTTTCGTCTCTATTTTTCCCTCTCTCCCTCACTAACTGTTCCATTTATCCTCATTGCTCCACGCTCTAAAGAGCTGGCAGATGAGTGCAGCCGCTAATGTAGGAGGCTACAGGTCGAGAGAGGGATGGAGGGAGGGATGGAGGGAGAGAGAGAGAGAGAGAGAGAGAGAGAGAGAGAGAGAGAATGCATGATATACCTACAATGCATCCCTAAGCCTCATCATCCCCTGACACACAAAACAAAGCTGATTGCACACCCCATCCCCCCAATAACACACACACATACACTCTCATACAGGCACAAAGCCTCTATAGTAATTACTTCCAGATGCAGTCATAGGCTTTCAATGGGAGTGACAGGGGTCATGCTTGTATGAGTGTGTGCGCGTTTGTGTGGACATGTGGGTGATAATTACTGTGCGGAGGGTCGACGTCGGGGAGGAAAAAAAAAACGTGTGCGAATCTCGACGCTCGGGTTTGTGCGAGCACATATGGAGGGATAATGTGTCGATGTGTGTGTACATGTACTTGACAGGGGCTGATGCAGTGGCTTGTGGGTAAGTTACCCTCGTCAGGATTTGGGCTCTCTCCAAGCAGATGGCGTGTGTGAATTCCAGCCATATTGTGGGGTTTTTTGGACGAGACTAGAGCTCGGAGCTCGGCACTGTTGTACGTTTAAGAGGAAGAAAACTTTCTTTCTGCTTCTACATGACTTCATTATACATTTCTCTTCCTCTCCTCCTGTCTTACATCCTCTTTCTCTTTGTCAGAAAACATCATTGCTGGACACGCTGGCTACTTTCCTACACTTGTGTCACCATGCTAACTTTTTTTCCCCTTGCTCACATTTGCTCAAGCCACACTCTTAAACTTCTTTAAAACGGCAGATGTGCTGCATTTATTCTCATTTCTGCTCTCCTGTTCAGGTGTTTTCTCTTATGGTTGCATTTGGTTTGCTTCTCACAGTCTCCTCCATCATTAGAACTGTCCTCTTTTTTCATCCAACTTTTTTCCTGCTTGGTGTGCACTAAATCAGGCTAGTTCTTTTCTTCTAAATAAGCCTAAGTTATTTATTTTATTTTATTTATTTATTTATTTATTTTTTACACATTTCCTTTTAGAACTT
The DNA here is from genome assembly GCA_028565275.1 of Leiocassis micropogon. Taxonomy (NCBI): domain Eukaryota; kingdom Metazoa; phylum Chordata; class Actinopteri; order Siluriformes; family Bagridae; genus Leiocassis; species Leiocassis micropogon. The sequence goes on from JAOVVA010000026.1 coordinate 2,168,149, forward strand.
CTTAAATTACTCATTTGTTTTATTTTATATTTTATATTGTTTTTCCCTTCTCGCTACATTCCCCTGGCATTTGACGCTAGTGACCGAGTGTGAAAAAAAGATCACAGATCTGTGTAGAACTTTTTTTTTTTTTTTTTAAAGACCAGATTTATGTAGGACATTCAAACAAACAGTCTCCATTTCAGGTTGGTAATTTTAACATCAGTAGTCATTAACCTTTAACATTTGAGGAACCTTTTCTCTAAAACCAAGTGTACATCCTTCCCTTAAGTTCTCCAAACTCTTTTTAAGCATTTGGTTAGGTTAAAGGATGAATATTTAATGGGGTGGTGGAAAGATGCTTCAAAGACATCTCCTTCAGAAGTCCATGGGACGTCTGGAATTTGGCCAGAGGGAAAGAGGGAAAGTTAATAATACGTCCCTGTAGAGGATGTGTGAAAATGTTTAAGATGTCAAACTTGCTTCGGCAGAGGACATACAGACCATGACAGGTAGAAAATCACAACCAACCCTGATAAGTAGTGTTTAGTAGCCATGTTTGGTCAGTTCATTAGAAAAAGAAAAAAACCTGCAGTTATTAAGTAAAGAACAAAAACGCCCAAGGTGGGAGATGTTCATGGCACAGATATGGAGACAGAAATGTTGTACTGTAGATTTGTGAAATGTTCTGGATTCTCATTCAAGAAGCAAGAGATTTAAAAAAAAATTCTCAAGAAGTAAATGATATTCACCGGAAACTGTATATCTGTTTGTACACACACACACACACACACACACCTGTAAAGCATCAAATACAAAAAAAAAAAAACCTTCTCTCTCTCTCTCCCTCTCTGGTTTTTTTTTTATACAGGTTCCTGCACTGTAATACCGGCAACAAGGATTAATTGCTCTCAATTAATAATTAATTGTTCTCTCAGCACCCTTTATGCGCGCGAGTGCGTGTTAATTCGCTCGCGTGAAGCCACAATAGGCGCGAGAATGAGATTATTGTGCATGAATGGCCGAGCTGTTTGTCAGGTAGAGATTATTGTAGCGGTGAGACAATAAGACAAGCGTGACAACAAAGAGGTGCTTACATGCAGGCAGCAAGCGCTTCCTCTCTGTCGCATGGAGGGTTTTTTCTTTTTCTTTTACAAATAAATGAGGTGAACGCCCTGTGAAACGCACACGCGCCAATTTACTTTATTAGGATTCCATGTTTTCCATCATAATTAAAGCTTCTCACTTTTCTGCCACTTGAAGGAAAAGAAATGAGGCAAACAAAGCATTAATCTGTGATGCACGTCTGCGGAAAAAGGGAGAGCAGAAAAGAGAGAGAGAGAGAAAGAGAGAGAGAAAGTGTGTGTGTGAGAGAGAGAGAGTGTATGTGTGCGTGTGGTCTGTATAAAAGAGAAAGGGTATTTCCACTGATTGTGACCCTTTCTGAAATTGCGCTTTTCCCTGTCCCCTCAGCGGTCCGTACACATTAGACGATCACAATGGAACGGGTCACTAATGCACCACCTTGTTTCTGCCTCTCTCTCTCTTGTCTCCCTCGCTCCCTCCCTTCTCTCTAAATTCAGTAATTACCCATCTGCTGGGGCGCCCATAATAGCACTCACAAGGGTTCTCCACTGGGTGAGTGTGTGTAGCGCTAGGCCAGTAGTCTCAGTAACAGAGCATTACCATCTCACTAGCTCATCTCGCTAACTTTCAACAACACCTTTCTGACACTTCTTTAGCTCCCCTCCTTCTCTCCCTCTTTCACTACCTCCCTCCCTCCCTCTCTCACTTGTCTCAATAGGGCTGGGGGGGGGGGGGACATGTCCCTTTAATGTACGAAGGGGAGGGAATTGTCCTCGTGAAATTACGTTGATGTTTTGTTTGGTTGCATTTGGTCCGTTCTGTCATTGTCTCATAGTCACAGGGTATAACTAATACATTTTAAGCATTTAGATTGAGCAACCAAAGATTTGCACTATCTTCCACAATGGAAATCCCATTTCTGTCTTTCTCGTAGGGATTCTGATCCTTCCCATGCGCTCCCACTAGGAGTGTGACGATGCAAATTGATACATATAGAATTTTGGCTTTGTCAAAACTGCATCGGTTCAGTCAAATACTTACAAATGAAAAAAGTCAGACTGTATTCTACACTGTAAAAAATAAATACATTTTACGGTAAAAAAATGGCAGCTGTGGTTGCCAGAAGTTTACCGTAAAAAATATGGTACCAATGTTTTTGGTTGTACGGGATTGCACTCATTATACTGTATATTTTACAGAATTAAATTTTTTTTACGGTTTATAACTGTCTAATTAACATGTTTATGTTGTTATAAAAACAGTTTATTACATTGTAACAAATACGGATTGTAACCACGTTTTTTTTACAGCTTAGAACTGTCTAATTTAAAGATTTATGTTGTAATAATAATGGTTTATTTCCATCTTTATTACAGCTCAGAACTCACTCACTCTCACTATACATCTCAGTCTATACAACTTTATCCTGTATATGGGGGGGGGGGGGTGTACCTGGAGGAAACCCACCAAGACTGGGGAGAACATACAAACTCCATGCACACAGAGACGGGAATCGAGCCTGGCCGGGAATCGAACCCGGAGCCTGGAGGTGCAAGGCGACAGTACACTACACTACCATGCTTGCTACACAATTGCTGTCGTTGTTGGACTATTTTTTTATTATGAATAACCACAGTGAATT
>JAOVVA010000026.1:2184520-2201758 GCA_028565275.1 Leiocassis micropogon
TTCTTTCTTTCTTTCTTTCTTTCTTTCTTTCTTTCTTTCTTTCTTTCTCTCGTTCTATCTCTCTAAATAAATAAATAAATAAATAAATAAAAAATTATCATTTATAAGTCCAGGAAATGGGGTTCTCCTCTTTCTTTCTTCCTTCATTTCTTTCCATTGCTTCTTAGATTCTGTTTTTATGTTTCATTCTTTTTATTTGTATAGTTTTTATTAGCATTTACAGCTTTTTCAGCTGAACAGATTATTTATATCTATTTACTACACTACTATTGTAGTTTTCCTTCCTTCCTTCTTTCTTTCTTTCTTTCTTTCTTTCTTTCTTTCTTTCTTTCTCTCTTTCTTTCTTTCTTCCTTTCTTCAGGGTTAATCAGGGTTTTTCCTCATCAGCCTTGCATTTAAAAAGTTTGATTTATGAGCTCCAAAACTATAACATGATTACAAAGAAAATAAAAAAAACCCCTAGAATATTGTTTTCCCCTCTCAAACCATAACCAGCAGGTTTTCCCTTGAGACCGGATTCAAAGTAGACTCCATTTAGAAAAATGACCCCTTAACTATTCAAAGAACCCTTTCCGTGTGCCCCTAAAAGTGTATTCTCGACACAAAGCTCTCGGTGGAGTTATAGCTCGTGTCCTTGCTGCAGCACAAAAGCCCTGGAAGCAGCAGATTTGTGTAACGAGTATGAAGAATGTTCACAACTTCCTAGAAGTCGAAACAATCAGAGTTGTGCCCGGGTGAGTCCATGTCGAGTTATTGTCCTGTGGCTAAAGGAAGCGAGGAAGCGCAGAATGCGGAGGGCCGAGTGTGTCCCGCCGAGGGCCAGATGCATGTATTGGCTGCTCTGATGACAGTGTCAATGGCATTGATCCCACAGTTCTCCTAAAGCCACTGAACTCTACTCGAGTCAATGCACACGGACACACTGCCACCCCCCTCGTACACATACACACGATCTCTGTGCCACACACTCGTTGTATCTTTCACTCACACACATACACACACATGTGCTCTCATGCTGATGCAAACAATCAGACGATGAGTGACCCTTGATTCCTACAATCATACCCCTTAGAGAGAGGGAGAGAGAGAGTTTCTGTGTCTGTTTGTGTTTCTGTGTGTGTGTGTGTGTGTGTGTGTGGTGTTACAGAGGGACATGTGTCAGATGACCTTGGTCACTGCTAAGGGGACCCAGTTTTTCTTGCCAAACCAATCAATAAGCTAAACAGGCTATTGAGGGCATGGGAAGCCAAACTCAAACACCGATAGGCTATCTGCCTTACCCAGAACCCACTTCTGTGCAAATATTGGAGCAGCGCATTTTTCACGGTGACTTGCATTTGGTGGAAAAAAAAAAGGCTTTGAAAGCTTACGGAGATGGAAGAGAGACAGAAAAGAGAGAAAGAGAGAGAGAGAGAGAGAAAAGGGGGAAAAGGATGGAAAGTCGTAAAAGCATGTTTAGGACACAATACTTTGTAAGGACATGCAGCGGAAGAAAGGACACAAGTGCTAGAAAAAAAAAGGATTTGATTAGTTAAAATGGTTTTATGAAACTGCTATTGGGAGCGTTTAGGATGAGTGTAGTGTTGTAGATAGATTGTGGTGGCCATGCTGTTAGAGGAAACACGTTCATTTGCCAATAGGTACACATTTTCATTATCATTTTTCATCCGTTTATACAGTAGTGACTACAGCTATGAGCTCTCTTTCTCAAAGTTAATAAAACAAAAAATAAGCTTTCATGTCACATGTCACTAAGTGCTAACACTAGAGACTCCTTCCACAACATCACTGACCAATCAGAATCAAGAATCTCACAGCGGAGTGCTATAGATTTAAATAGAAAATACTGAACATAACCTTTTCAACTTGACTGATAAAATGTTGGAATGTTGTGTCCACATCCCAAGCATGTTTGCATGTGTATGGGTCTGTGCTTGTGTGATTTGCGGGCATCCGATTCATCACTGAACTTTGCACTTCAGAGTGTCAACATCATCCTGCAATCAGAGGAAATCAGGCCAAAATTGCGAACAACATTTCGCTCATGCCCTATAGTCATAAGAAATTCTGGAAGTTGCGAATGTCACAAAAAAAGCCGTACATCTTAAAGGAAATTGTCTTGATTCATTCATTTATTAATCAGTCTGAATTACAATTTTGAGGTAGAACCTAGTCGCAAAAAGGTAAACCAGGTTGGAAATCCAGGAACCAGTTTGGAAATAATGAGTACAAATAATTTATACCTTCTCAAACATTTTTTTTTCTTGAACTTTGTCCTTTCCGATCATTTGGGAGATGCTATTATTCATAATGACTTTCATTATATATTGGGGCATTTGAGGGTTAAAGGGCTTTTTCAGGGGCCTAACAGTGGCACCGCGGTGGTGCTGAGTTTGAACCTGTGGACTTCTGATCAGGAGTCTAATACCTTAACCACTGAGCTACCTCTACAAGGTCTGGCACAGGCTCTTACACCAGATGCCCTTCCTGTCACAACCCTTCCATTTTTCTAACCACGCTTGGGATAGGCACTGCATGCAATGGTTAAGTCATATGGGTTCATGGTCTTGCCCAAAGACCAAATAGTGATGACCAGCCAGTGGCAGGGGGTGGAAACCAATGACCCTCTGATCACCATCCCAGAGCTCAACTGCCTGAGCCACCACTTCCCCCCTTATGTCCTCAATCATTAAAAGAGTAGCAGCCAGGTGTTAGTTAATTATCAAGAATTATCATGTTTAAAGCAGAACATTTCGCAGTTTGGTGTTCTGAAGCATGTCTATATCATGACAAGAAGAAAGCAGGTCATACATGATTTCAGAGAAGTAACTGCTGCTGTTGATCAATTTCAAAAGAGTCATGAGGCCGTCTCCAAACTGTTGAAAATTCACCATTTTACAGTGAGAAGGGCTGATTACAAACGTGGTTTTGTCTAGAGGGTGTCCCAGCAAATTCAGTCTAAGGTCAAGCTTTTTAAAATATACAGACTTCATATAAATGCATCAAATGTTGGGAAAAAAGCTGTCTGTAAAAAGACTTCTAGTACTGCCCTGCTGTCACTGTTGGCTCCTAGAGCAGGGCCCTTAACCCTGATGTCCGTTGTTCAATTATAAGGTGCATGAAATTAACCAAATTTTAAATGAAAATTTGTCTCCAAAGAGAAAAATACAGAACGGAGATATGTACTTGCTTAAAGCGACCAATTGGCTTGTTTGCCATCTTCAAGAGAGAAAAAAATTAGAACTTAAGATGGAACTTCTACAAGTCTGGTCGGAATGCAGATGTGACACCTGTGCATTCTGGGAATTTGACTGTTTCCAAAAAAAAAAAAAAGACTCGAGGCAACTGGAACAATAGTGGCCCAGTGTAGTGAGCAGGCTGCTCTAATGCCAGCTGTGCTGCCATCAATAATAAATGAATGACACATGCCAAGTGTGTGTAGGTTAGACAGAGGGACAGCATCCTAAACACACACACACAAACACACACACACACACACACACACACACTCGCACACTCACAAAAAACAACACCACACAAAAAAACAACGCCTTCTCCTGCCAAGCGGCTGTCGCATCGCAATCAATTTTAATCAAAGATAGAGGGGAAAAAAACACAAAAGAAGAAACGGAGTGAGTGAAAGAGGGTCTTGATGATGAAAGAGATGAGATTAAAGCCTTTACATAGCCAGATAAAAGACAATTCAAACAAGCCAACCTTATGACAAAACCATTAATATGCAAGAAATTCACAGACCTAGAAATACACGGCGAGCCAGTTGTCCTGCCACCACACTCATTCAGTGCGTTTACATCATTTACACCAATTCTCCACAAAATCTACAAGAATTTTAGATATCAGAATACTATATGTCAGAATACTATAATAAAACTTCACTTGCAAGACTGATACATTAGAATAGAATTTTAATCATTTGCTTGAAATGTTCATATTACAGTATTTTAATAGTACAATTTTCTGTCCACATTCTGCATGTTTGGGATCTAAAAATAGTTTTTTTGTTTTTTTTTGTATCCATGTGCCATGTGTATCCAGTATGAGTTTGTGTGTATTAGAGAGTTTAGCAATGAGCAAGGTCAGAATCCACACTGAAGTCAGATGATAAATAAAATTATAAAAATCCCTGTTTATACTATAACAGGGAAAAACTGTCAATTTATGATTAATACCATAATTGTTCAAAAGATATGACAGCTACAAAAGACTACTAAAATAGCAGGAAACTACTTAATATGCATTTCATATATTTCAGTGGGCCATTTTTTTTTAGCAATAATACAAAGAGATTGAAAAGTTTTATTAAAAATCTTTATTAAAAATTAAAATAATAAAAAAAAATAATAATAACTACCACAAATAATTAGAAATACCTAAGTATTAAGGAACATTAATTCAAACTGGAAATTGGATTAAAAACTAACAACAAGAACAACAAAAATAGCGCAAAGAAAATTAAATGAGCTTTGCAGAATTAAAGAATGTGAAACATACAGTAGAAAAAAATATAAGGCAAATAAAAAACTAATCATAAAATACAAAGCAAAAAAAGTATTTATGATTTAAATCAATATAGCCTTAACCGTCTTAACTAATTTTTTTTAAAATACATGAAATTTAAACTATGATACTCTGTTTGATCAAATTCTTTAATGAAACATTGTTATTATTTTAATGATAAAATAATGACACTATAATCAGCTGAACAATCAAACTGAACAGATTTATTTTATTTTATATATTTATACAGTATTCATAGATACATATTATGTATATAATTGTATAATTAAAATCAAAGAAATATAACACCAGGCAGAAAAATTCATAAAAAATAATAATTGTAAATTAAACACAACATTATAATTAATATACCGTATATATGCAAAATATTATATGATATGAAACATTAGTGTAATGGTGTAGTAGTGATGAAACAAAAAAGAGAACCATAAATGTCCAGGATGTGGGGGACAGTTTACGAGACAATGTGAAGACCTATAAGAACTTGACCTAGAAAACAAGACCAGAATAACCAGGAAACAAGGTGACTCAGAAAGAAGGGAAATGGGGGACTAGGACAGTGGTAAGGCTTTATATAGCACTTTAAATAGCATGGGACAACATTTGTAAACATGTTAAATATTATAGACACAACGATAATGTATAGGTTTGGTGCCTAGAGGTAGAGGACAACATGACATGAGCATGGAATATGGTTTGAATGCATTTCCATATTCTACCACTGCAGAATTCTCCATTCTGATTGGATTGATCATCCGTTTTCTACAGAGTATGGCAGAAACTTTGCCTAGCCCAAGATTAATAATTGACTTGTATAACTGTTGATTTGGTAACATTTATGGAAGAAGTCTCCAGTGTCAAGCCTAGCAAAAGTCAAAATGTCTTACTTGTTCCTCTCTCAGTTATCAAAGAGAAGCTGAAGGAGTGCTAATTCTTGCTTAGTGTTATGATTCGTATTAGCACTGCCAAGTTCTGCTTCTCGTCCTCCCAGCAGTGGCTAATTATTTCTGGCTAACACTTTTGGACTTGAGGGTTGTCTGAGTAATCAGCCAAGAGCTGGGGGCATGGCAGGATGGGTAGTTTGGCTTAATTTGTTTATCAACCCCTGAGGTAAGAATCTTGAATTTGGTTTTCATTAAGAAGTCATGGGGCGTGGAATCCCATGACCCAGTAGCGGGTTGGGATAAGGGGTTAGTGGTTTGAGATTTTGGATGTAATACTCTCCAGAAGGTCAATTCTAAAGCAATGGCTATTTTCTATGGCCCTATTAACAGATACCCAACTCTGTCATAGCTAAAATCCCCAGATCAGGATTAAACTCCTATACAAAAAAATAGATGGAGAAACACTCCACTGGTTCCCAAAGCTTTGTGCTTTAAAATGGGTCTCCAGAACCACAAAGAACATCTTCAAACATAATGTCTTCCAATCAAGGATGTTCAAGATATCAATTGAACCTTCATAAAAAAACACGACTTTGCACATTTTGGTGTTTTCTCCACTCACAGAATAATAAATCAATTAATTAATACCATTTTCTTCATTTAAATGGGTGTAGATGGTCCTCCAGGACTGGTTCACTGTGATAATAGATACAGTATATTGTAGAAGAATGTTGGCTTGAGTGAGTGCAGTCCAGTTGCACTTGGTGTGCGGAAACTGTCTTGTAAACATAACTCAGAATTTTTTTCTAGCAAGTTAGAGCCAGTAACCATCCGAGAAACCGAGAAACTCCTGGGGAATTTTTACAACCTACCTCTTGGCCAAAGACTATGCATTTAAAATAGTTTGTATTTTTGTAAATACTGCTCGGATGAAGCTGAAAGGTGGTATTTGGTGATTGTTGATCTTTATTTGTACATGGAAGAGTTTCTTGCTTTTCCTGCAAGACCAGCCAGGAAGATCCATTTTAATTACCAGACAGATTGTTGAATCGTACTTGCACTGGATTTACTCTGGGGATTTTGTACATTGGAACTGTCAACCAGCACCTGATAAACTCTCATGAGAAAAACTCCTAAATGTTGGGAACATGGGTTGGGATTTTTCATTTGTTTTGGCCAGGGTTAAGGGGTTTACCTTTTTTTTTCTTAAAAGCTTATAATCAACCCTTTAACAGTATTTTCATGAGATCCAAATCTCTCAGTTGGTGTTGCTGGCAGCAAGGCTTGATTTGAAGGTTTGGTGCTGTTTGCTACAGTTGTTCATTGGGTTTGTGTGCCTTTTTTTTAAGTTTTGCATCGTCTCAACTCATACAAAACGATTTCCTAGTACCTTCTAGACATATGCTTCCATTTGGATGGTTGTGGACAACAGGAAGGCTCTTTGCTGAATACAATGATTCGTCTTTGAACGACATTTTATGGTCAATCTGATGGTATGGCTAACACCTGACGATGTTCTTTGTCATGATGAGAATTGATAAATTGGATTGGCTTGTCTTTCTTTAAATCTTAAAAGAAAAGGCAGTAGAATTATGGAATGATCTGTTGAGAATCAATTTTTTTTCTTAAACCCATTGTGTCTGTATGAATGGAAGCATGTAATTTCTGGGATTTTGGAGAATTGGCGTAAACCACTACAGAGTTTTGACGGAGCAGAACTAACCCAGAGAAAAACGCCCAATCTGCTCCGCTTCTCTTTCACCATAAAAAACAGATTAGTTTAAGAATTAAAGTATTGTCTTTTGTCTTCCTCTCTATCACACACACCATACCACATTATGGGATTTGCAACATGAGTGTTAATTCTGGGTTTGAGAAGGACAGTGTGCTAGAATCCCATCGAATGAGGTTCATCTGAAAGAAGCGGGTTGTGTCCCAAAACCCTTGTGGAGTGGGATATAAGGGCTAAAAAGGGCTTAGGGAGCTGAGCAGAGCTGGAGAAAAGATATGAATTAAGAACATGCAGATTCTCTTCCTGTAAACGGCGATCATCTGCTCGGCTCAGGCCAAATCCAGTTAAGTGGGTCTGTCCATCCGAGAGGACAAGTGTGTTTGGATGGAGATTAAGTCACTTCTGCTTGATGTCTATGAGGCTATGAGGAAGAATAAAATGAAGTGAAGGGGGCATTCAGTTACCAAAAAAATAATCCACAGTGGCGAAGGTTGATGTGACCTAATATGAAGCAGAATCTATTAAAATGAATTATGTCATGAAGAACAATTTGCTGTGTGTGAATAACAGGTTGGATTTTATTTTCTTTAGGCGGAGGGGTGGGGGTGGGGGGGGGGGTGGGGGGGTGCTAGATGTGCTCCTTTTGTTCTCTGCAGTTTATTTCAGGATGAAGATCCTGGCATTTGTGTGCTGAGCGCTTTGACAGAACTGCAGCCTTTACCTAAGCAGATGGCGAGAACTGCTGGATTACAGTAAACATCTGTTTACATCCAAACCTCTAACTAGCTCAGTTTGCTCCCAAACCGAACATTCTCCAGAAGTGGAGAACCCTTAATTATACCAAGAACCCTTGAAGAACTCTCATGTTTGTCTGAAGGTGCTTGCTATATCGATGCTTCAATGAGACTCATCTCTCTCATTTCTGTCTTTTACCTGTCTCTCTTTCTTTCCTCTCTGTCCTTTCTCCTTCTCTCACTTTATTCTCTCTGTCTGTCTCTCATGTCTCTCCCTCCTTTAGTCCCAGTTGCCTTTTTCTTCTGCTTTCTTTTTCTCTCTCTCCTTTCTCTATCTCTTTGTTTCTTTCAGTCAGGTTCGTTCTTTTCTTTCCTTCTTTCATTCAGTGCCTCATTTCATTTCTCTCCTTCTCTCTTCTTTCAGTCTCTCACTTCTGATTCTTCCAGTTTCTCGTTTTTCTTCTGTATTTCTCCTTTTCTGCTCCTGTTTGTTTCTCTCCTCACCCCCTCTTTTGGTCTCAATTTATTTTCATTCTTTCATTCTTTCTTTTTGTCTCTCCCTTCCCTATCTTTCTTTTCTTTCCTATCTCTGTTTTTCTTCTCCCCACCGCCGAACTTCATTATCTCTTCTTTCAGTTATCTCTTACTTTTCTCTCTGTCTGTCTTTATGTTATTACTCACCATCCCTCTTTCCCTACTCTTGTTCTCGGTCATTCTTTCTCTCTTAGTGTTTTTTTTTTTATTCTCTTTCATCCTTTCTCTGAAATCTGTCATTTTCTTTCTTTCTCTGTGTCCTTTTTCTTATCTGTCCATCTCACTCACCTTTTCCTTTCTCCTTTTTTGTCTTTTTATAGTCTCACTCTTTTCTCCCCATCATTCATTTTCTTCTACACTCCATTTTTTCATTCTCTCTCTCTCCCTTTCTCATCCCACTCACCTTTCCCTCTTCATCCTTTCTTCCTGTCTGTGTTTATCTTTTCTCCCACCTGTCACCCTGCTCTCTCTCTCTCTCTCTCTCTCTAAGAAAAGGTGTTGTTTTCCAGATGTCACTAATGTACACTGTTAGTTTGGTGCTGAGCCTCCCGTCTGTGTGTCCGTCTGTCTGATGTGAGAAAGACGAGTGTCAGCAGAAGAACAGTGTCTCCTTGGGCAGAGGATTCGTGTGTGTTTGTGTGTGTGTGTGTGTGCGTCTGCAGCTGTGTGTATGTATACTCCAGAGTCAACAGGTAAACGCCAAAACACCTGTTTCCATTGTGGCTTGAACACAGAGCCTGACCTGAGCACACACAAACGAATACTGAGCAAAGACATCACACACACACACACACACACACACACACACACACACACACACACACACACACACACATACACACACACACACATATATAAAAAGGAAGAGCAGCACATCCTGGGATGTATTGGGCCTTGAAGCTCAGTGGTTTAGCCTTACCTTGTGTTTGCTCAGTGTGTGTGTATACATGTGTGTGGGTTTGTCTCACAATAATGAGTGACTCAGATGGCACACACACACACACACACACACTGCAGTATTAGGAGGAGATGAGTTGAGAAGAATGATGAGATCAGGTTAAGTGTGTGTGCATCTGTACCTGTGTGTGTGTGTGTGTGTGTGTGTGTGTGTGCCTGTGTGTGCGTGTATATTGTATGTGTATTATATTAGAAGCAGATGAGAGCAGTCGAGCGTGGGTGTGTTCCACACCCGTGTTTGCTTGAGAAGGTCTGCTGAGGTTCAAAAGGAGCTTTTGTCCAAGTGTTCTGATGTGTGTGTGTCTGTGTGTGTGTGTGTGTGTGTGTGTGTGTGTGTGTGTGTGCATGTCAATGTATACACAATTTTACCTCAAAACCTTATACTAACTCTATTGAACATCATCTTCAGAAAAAAATTAAACCCATAAACTTCTTTAAATAGGAAGAAAAGTCTAAGGAATTAGCTATGTGTTCTGGCTCCGCCCCTAAACCGTACCTTAACATTGTTTGTGCTGTGGTTAGACATTGATGTCACTGATCTGACACGCGAGATCGCTATCATGGGTAACATCTGAGGAAAACAGTGGATCGAATATTGCAGGAAACATTTTTAGGAAGAATTTGATCTGACATTGTAACAAATATTGATTTGAAATGTCTTTTTTTTGGAAGTTTACATAAAAAAAATTATAGTATTGTTTGAATTAATATAATTATATATTACTTCATTTTATTTGTAATATCATTTGTTTTTTTTAGGTTCAAAACAAATATTTTTTTGATATGTTGTAAAAAATATCATTTTTAAAAGCTGGATACTGAAAAAATATCAGCTGAGTTTCTATATCGACATACAAAAACAAAGTGTAGTATCATGTCATCTCTACTAGAATTTTGTTTATCCGAACAAAGTATTTTAATTTTTTCTTTTTAATTTGTGATAACATAAAAAAAGTCAACTGAATACTATCTTAAACCAAGTCAAAGCCATATTTCATATTTTACCATTATAGCAAATCAAAAAATATGATTATTAAATCTATGTTTACCCTTTGAAAAAATAATGCTAAAGCATCATGTAACATAAACAATTAAACAACCCTATGAACAAATTAACTAAATTATTAATTATTAATTAAATATTGTATATAAAGAAATAATTTAAAGAATGTTCAGCACAGAATAAAACCTATGTGATTGTTTGAGTTGTACTGAGTTGCACAACATGATTATGTAATACTAACTGCGGGTGAGTTTTTAAGCTTCAGTTATTTATAAAAGAAATCATAAGAATCATACAAACTTCATTAAAAAAACGTTAAAGCTTTTATAAATAACAATAAAAATATATAGGCATATATTTAAGCCATATGAAATCAGCAATCAAACGAAAAAAAAACATTTTAAATTACAGGAATTTATATTTAGACATTAGATATGCCTAACTCTTCACACTCACTTGTGGCCCTCATTTACATACTGGAATTTGATTGGCTGTTATATTTTATGACACAATAACCTACTCCAGATTGATACTAAAATCCAGTGAGATTATTATAGGCATAGTGTTAAGGAATTTCAAGTTACATAGGTATGTGTAGAAATCTAAAATATTGGAAACTTTATATTAACAATCTCTCTCACTCTATCTATCTATTGCTCGTTCTCTCTCTCAAAACACTAAAAGGGCCGACAAGGTTAATGCGCTCAAGTCAGGATAAGCAACCAGCTGTTGACCTCCTAATACCTAAAACAACCTCCTAATACTGCAAACCACAGCGAGAGAGAGATACAGAGAGTTAGTGGAAAATGCTGGCATCTGTTGCATTGAGTTACTGTGTGTGTGTGTGTGTGGGTGTGCGTGTGTGTGTGTGTGTGTGTGTGTGTGTGTCTTAACTCAGCTCCTAAGCAACAGCATGCCATTTTCTCAAAGTCTCAGTCTCTCATCTGCTCACAGACTTACAACGGATAAGAGCTGATAATGGCTTGCAGTGTGTGTGTGTGTGTGTGTGTGTATGTGTGTGTGTGTGTGTGTGTGTGAGTAAATGGCAGTAATGGGACAAGGATGAAGAGCTCCTATGAGTTCTGAGTGCTTTCATAAACAATAGAGAGGCATTAGTATGATAATCTCCGCATGCCTTCCATCTGAAACGAAGATCCCATGCTGTGTGTTATAGGCCGGACTTGACTCGCGCCTTCTCACGCTGCGTGCGTTGTGCGGCTTTACGTGGTTGTGCCTTTAATTTGTTGACTGCATTTAATAAGAGACATTGTTTGAAGTTGATATATAATATGCACGCATGTGAGTAATTTAAAGACATTTATGTGGGGCAGATCACTAGCCCTGTCCCTTCAGCTACATTTGTAAAAAAAAAAAATAATAATAAACATTTTTATTAAACATATACAGACAACACCTACAATACTTTACTACGTAATACCTGTTTTGTTAAAGCAAAAATGATTGTGTGAGGCAACTCAACTCTAAGAGCAGTTACTCTTCCCATGCTAAAGTTTATTATTTTATAAAAACAGCAAATACTGAAATATATTTATATTTTCTTATATTTCTGACACAATGATTTGGAATCATTAAAATTAGTTTTGATTAATGAACAACATATTGTACATTTAAAATAAATGTACACCTACCTTAAAGGTCCTCGAAACTTCTTGTTGGTATGACGTTATATTACACCTTCGAAAAACAGTTTGAAAATTAATAACAACAAACAACTTTCTGGTTAACAAGAATTGCTTTGTTCACTAGGATTGTTACAAAGGACTGAAACTGGAGACTCCTTCCAAATTTGTTAATTAAACATTTCTTAAAAAAAGAATTTAACACAACTTAACAAATTAACAAAGAATCAAATAAATAAACAAGAAAATGTAAAAAGGCTGCTCTACAAGTCCCAACTGTAGGCTATATTTACTCTTACTATAGAAATGATATTAATTTAAAGGCTAGCAACCAAACAAAATGCACTTATGATTTTTATTAAAAGAATGACTCAGCAAAATATTTATCCAGCTTTCTATTTGCTTCAAGACATTTAGGGCTAATGTTATAAATGTAATTTTCAAATTCTTGTCCATTTGGGTAAACACTCTACTGTTTAGTGGGTGGCCATTTTGGATTGCTTGTTAGCTAGACTAGCCTTTGGGTCCATTCATATATTTTTATGCAGATCCAAATAGGAAATGACATAAACGTAATAGCATGACTGTCATGTCACGTTCATTCATTAATGAGGTCCATGTTGTCAAATACTAATAGACAATTTTTTTTTTTTTACATCAAATAGTTTGATCTTTGACCTTTTTTATTTTTAGGCTAAGACCTTCAGTCATGTTTGCTTTACAGGGATGCGTGGTGTCAGGGTGAGGTTTGTGAGTTCAGGAGGTGGAATTAGCGTTGACATAGCTGTCATAGCAGTCTGGCTAATCATAAAAAGCATCGTCATGTTTATCATAAAGGTGGGAAGGTAATCAAATATAACGGAGTGTGTTGCAGGTCTGTCGGGTGCCGCAAGCACTGTGGAAATGTTGCACTTGCTGCTATACAACACATTTGCATATCGAAGGGTCGATTTTCCATTCAAATGTTTTGCAGTGGTTTTGCACACGCTGTTATGGAAATGGCCATGATGAGATGTTATGAAAAGTTACAATTAGTAACTTTACAAGTAATCATACAGTGGGGAAAATCATTATCTAATCGAAGTTTTCTCACTTACCAAGCAATGAAGGGTCTATAATACTTATCATAGGTTTATGTTAAAGAGTAAAGACAGAATATCTACCAAGAAAAGTACATAATACTTACCCTCACTCACTCATCATCTATATCGCTTAATCCTGTATTCAGGGTCCCAGGAGCCTATCCCAGGAGACTTAGAGCACAAGGCGGGCCAATCCATCACAGGGCACACATACATACACACACTACGGACAATTTGGCAACATCAATTAATCTAATCTGCGTGTCTTTGGAGTGTGGAAGGAAACCCACCAAGCACAGGGAGAACATACAACCTGCATGCACACAGAGACAAGAATCAAACCCGGACCCTGGGAGTCCAAGGCAACAGTGCTAACCACTAAGCCACTGTGCCACCTGCCCATGATACAAAGGTTATAAATTAAGTTGCATTTCAATATTGAAAATAAGTAGTTGATCGCCAAGCATTAAGACTTAGCACTTAGTTACTTTGGAGAAACCCTTGTTGGCAAACCCTTGTTCGCAAGCACAGAGGTAAGACGTTTCTTTTAGTTGGTTACCACGTTTGCACACATCTCAGGAGGGATTTTGGTTGACTATTCTTTACAGATCTTCTCTAAATCCTTAAGGTTTCTTGCCTGTCGCTTGGAAACACCAAGTTTCAGCTCCCTCCATAAATTTTCTATAGGATTAAGGTCTGGAGACTGGCTCAGCTCTCTCTAAATCCTTAAGGTTTCTTTCCTGTCGCTTGGTAACTCTAGGTTTCAGCTCCCTCTATAAATTTTCTACAGGATTAAGGTCTGGAGACTGGCTTGGCCGATCCATGATCTTAATGTGCTTCTTCTTGAGCTACTCCTTTGTTGTCTTGGCAGTATGTTTTTGGTCATTGTCAATGCTGGAAGATCCATCCACAACCCATCTTTAGGAGGTTCTCATCCAAGCTTTTACAATACATGGCCCCGTCCATTGTTCCCTAAAGTCTGCCTGTACCTTTATCAGAGAAACAGCCCCAAAAGAATTATGTTTCCACCCTCATGCTTGACTGTAGGGATGGTGTTCTTAGGGTCATGGTCAGCATTTTACTTTCTCCAAACATAGTGAGTTGAGATGATGCCAAATAGCTCCGTTTGGTCTCATCTGACCACAGCACTTTCTCCTAATTTGTTCACTAGCAAACTTCAGACCTGCCTGTACATGTGCCTTCTTGATTAGGGGGACCTTGCAATTGCTAAAGGATTTCAACCTATGGCAGCGTATTGTGTTACCAATGGTTTGTTTGGTGACTGTGGTGCCAACTGCCTTAAATAACCATAGTTTGGGGCTGATCCCTCACTTTTCTCGTGATCATCCTTACCTCATGAGGTGAAATCTTGCATGGAGCTCCAGACCAAGGGTGACTGATGGTTACTTTGTATTTCTTCCATTTGTGAATAATCTCTCCAGCAGTTGTCTCTTTCTCACCAAACTTCTTCCCGATGGTCTTGTAGCCCAATCCAGCCTGTGCATGTCTACAATCATGTCCCTTATGTCCTTTGACAACTCTTTGGTCCTGCCCATGGTGGTGAGGTTTGAATGAAAGATAGAGATTCTGTACACAGATGTCTTTTATACACATAACGAGTTGTTGTTAGAAGCACCTTCTTAAATTAATCTGTGTACCACATGAGCACATAACCAGTCTGTGGGAGCCAGAATTATTTTTGGTTGCTTGGGGATCAAATACTTATTTTACTCACTGAAATGCAACTCAATTTATAACCTTTATATCATGTACTTTTTCTGGATTTTTGGTTGGTATTATGTCTCTATCCTTTAAAATGATATTACTGTATGTCTCTAGGCTTTACAAACCTATGATAACTATGAGAAAAGTGATAGACACTTAATTTCTTTGTAAGTGGGGATTAAATTATTTTATATTATTTCTTTATTTTTCCCACTGTGTAAATATGTATATACAGTTGATCACCAAACTAACAATATTGTAATTTTTATTAATTCACATTATGTTAAGAAAAGAATTATACGCAGATTTAAAGCTTGTATAGGTATAGACATAGACCCTGAATGCCCCTGACCTTTGAGCTTAGCTAGAAGCAATAATGCAGACCCTTTCATTCATATCTAATTTTCCCAGCATTTATTTTTCAATATGAGAAGTGTTCCAGTTTGAGAAACATAAACTCATTAAAAAAACAACTTTGATATAAAAATTGTATCATTTTAAATGGATTGTATGCTAATGACAAAGCTTAAAAGGAAATTAGCGCTGCTCTCATGAACATTTATTTCCTTTTTAGACACTCTATCTCTCTTTCTTTCTTTCTCTCTCTCTCTCTCTCTCTCTCTCTTTCTCCCTCTTTTACACACACCCGCTCACACACGTTTGTGAAGTGCTTGGGCGGCCGTGGCATGCTCCCATCACATGCCGCTGTCACGCTGCTCAGCCGTGACAAGACGAAACAGCTGAGAAAGACAAAGAAAGAAGGAGGGGGAACAGAAATAAAAGAAGAAAGGGTAAAAGAGACAATGCGAAGGAATGTCAGGAAACAAAAACTTGATATTGAGAAGAAAAATATTAATGAAAACAGGACAAGGATGTCAAGGTGGACTCAGTGCACCATTATGGAAAAAGTGAGCCTGAGCTATCCCATGCCTTATAGAGCATTGTTCAGAGGGAGCGCATGATCGCGTGGTGTGTGTGTGTAATATGACTCGCACTGTCAGAGACAATAGGAGGCAGAATTCTCTGGACTGTCTTCAAGACTCATGGGGGTATTTATACACCGCGAGACTTAAGCCATGGAAAAAGCGCATCTGCTCCCGAGTTGAGTTTTTACACAGAGCACCTGGCAACCCGTTTAGGATCAGAGGCCTGAATGCCGCCTGTCACATGCAGTATAAATCAGTGTTTAGCAGACAGGCCTTGACCTTCTGTGCATTGGGAATGTGAGTTTAATGCAACAAGTCAAAGGGTTTAATGAATGATGCGTTTTGTCCAGTTGGTGTTTTGTGAGGACCAACAAAATGAAGACCATCAAAGACAAAGCATTGTTTGCATTCGACAGACAAATTCATAACATGCGTAATGTAAGTACTAGGGTTGGGAATCATCGGGGTCTCCTGATCCGATATTTTTTTACAATACCTACAGAATGGACGGTGAAACCAGATTTGTATTGAGATGTGCACAATTTTATAAATATCGCAAATCTTTTTCTGATTTTGTTACAGTTTTAAACATATGGATACAGGATGCTGTGCTGTGTGAACACCTGTAGGATTTCAGCAGAACAGCAACATTTTACCACATCAAATGCAAACAAATAAATAAAATAAAAATGTATTTAAAAAAATACACAAATCGCCACATAGAAGACTGACATACGTAACTTAATAGATTTTTCCCACATCTCTAGTAAATACCAAAGTAGCTAGTATCAGCTAGCTAGATAAAATTTATTATATCAGTAATAAAGATAAAATTTTTAATTTTTATCATTTTTACTCACCCACTCACTCACTCACTCATTATTTTGTAACGAGGAGGAGATTGTTTGGCTTTGCTGTAGCTTAATAAGCAGAAAACGAACAGAATTTAAGCTGATGGTGTGACACAACTGCGATGTCAGGTAATTTCACGTAATCATAAAAAAATATGCACATTGTGTTTTTTTTTTATGTCATGCCGCAACACAAAGAAAAACTTTCAACAAAATATTGTGACATAAACCTTCTCGTATTTGCTCACTACAAAACGTATCGTTTACTAAGCTGACGTCCTCCAATTTATTATTTAGTTCTTTAGTTTCTGCTTGAGGAGGTGGTGTAGTGGTTAGCACTGTCGCCTTGCACCTCTAGGGTCTGAGTTCGATTCCCGTCTCTGTGTGCATGGAGTTTTCATGTTTTCCCCGTGCTTGGTGGGTTTTCTCCAAGTATTCTGGTTTCCTCCTACAATCCAAAGACATGCAGGTTGGCGTTCCCAAATTGGCCGTAATGTGTGTGTGCGCCCTGCGATGGATTGGCACCCTGTCCAGGGTGTACCTTGCCTCATGCCCTAAGCCTCCTGGGATAGGCTCCAGTTCCCCGCGACCCTGAATACAGGATAAAGCGGTATAGAAGATGAGTGAGTGA
>JAOVVA010000026.1:2209597-2223260 GCA_028565275.1 Leiocassis micropogon
CTGAGATGGCAGTAGGAAGAAACCTTGAGAGGAACCGGACTCAACAGGGAACCCATCCTCATCTGGGTGATAACGGACAGCAGGGATCGATCTGTAGTCATACTGTGTGTTAGGAGGCTGGAAGTTCAGTATAACAGGAGATGCGTTTAAGTTAATATGGAGTCCAGTTATTGGAGGCTCAGATAGACTGTAGGAAACTCCAGTCCTGAACTTTTGAGCGACTGCAGTTACGAGTCCTCAGGGAACAGCTGTCAGCATCAGCCGAGGCCTGGACAGACTAAAGAGTTCTATCTATAAGTTACCAGCCTCAGAAATCACCAATTAACAAACAGAACCTCAGATTAGAGCCGTTATGAGGCTTTACAGATCATGAGTAGTAGATACATCTCACTATTAACTGTTCAAAGGAGATTATTTCGTATTTTGGACGCCTTCAGCTTTGCTTTACAGTGTAGAAAGAAATAAAAATCAGGAACGAACATGGAGTTAGAAAGCAATCACAAACTTTTGAGCGGTATATATTGTCCCATGATATAGTCCATACATATTGGAACAAAGACATGTTCTTTGGCATTTGGTCTCTGTACACCACCCTATTGAAGTGAAATGAAACAAGACATTCAGCTTTAATTCAAAGGGGTTTGACAAAAAGTGTGGCATTAACCATTTAGGAATTACAGCCATTTTCATACACACAGCCATTTTTGCAAATAATGTAACAAATGGCTGACAAGTAATTACGTGGCCAGGTATGGCCTGTTCCTACATTACTCCATGAGATCATCAAAAGGTGGGGGGTGGGTTAAACAACTTACATTACCTGTTAAACATGGTAAAGGCGGTGTTATGGCACAAGTGTGTATGGCTGCTAATGGAACCGGCTCTCTGGTGTTTATTGGTGATCTGACTGCTGATTGATGTAGCAGGATGAAATCTGAAGTGTATAGGGCTACAGCATACTGTCTGCTCAGATTCAACCAAATGCTGCAAAACCGCTTCATACTGCAGACGAAATAAAAGTGTCGGTGTGACGAGATAACAAATACACACACACACACACACACAAAAAAAAAAAGCTGAAGCATTTTGTCGATGAAGGACGACAGAGGGGGACAATCAGACAGGTCTACGCTAACATGAAGGTTAGAGAAACTAAAGTAAATAATCACTCTTTACAACTGAGAAAACACAACATCTAAAGAGAACGCACAACATCGAAAGAAAATAACACAACAGTAAAAAAAGAGGTAATCAAAAATAGAACAGGTGAAAAAAGAAACCTAACATCCACAAAAAAACTGACAATTTTAAAAGAGAAAATATGAGAAAAAAAGAGAAAACACAACAAGAAAAACAAAACACCCACTCACTCACTTATTATCAGTACCGCTTTATCCTGTATACAGGGTCACGGGGGGCCTGGAGCCCATCCCAGGAGACTTAGGGCAAGAGGTGGGGTACACCCTGGACAGGGTGCTAATCCATCGCAGGGCACACTCACATATACACACACACTCGTGCAGAGTAGAAGAAAATACAAGAACAAAAAAAAAATAAGAAGAATTAAAAATGATAAGAAACACAACAAAGCAAAACAGCACAACAGATGAAAAAAAAAAAAGAAATACGAAAAACAGAAACCATAAATGAAAAAAAGAAAAAACAGTAGAGCAAAAAGACAACACATCAATTAAAAAGGAAAGACAACAACAAAAGAGCAAAAGCAAAACAGACACCACAACAGCAAAAAGAAATTATACAACAGCAAAAATGACAAAACACAACAACAATAAAGACAAAACACAAGAAAAGAACAGAAAGTGGAGCAAAAAAGAAATGACAAGAAACACAACAAAACAGAAGACAGAACAAAAAAAAAAAAAAAAGTAAATCAAGAACAGAAACCACACACACACACAAACCAAATCATGTTACAGAACAGTGTTTAGATTTTATGCCAAATTATGCGAAAACCAAAATCACGGCAAAATCAGAAACACTTTGGTGAGAGATATCAGAGGAGACGTTCAGACTGGACCGAGACTGGAAGGTAAATAATCACTCTTTACAAATGTACTGAGCTGAAAAGCCTGATACATCAAACCGAGCTGCAAGAGTAGCAGTCCACGTCTGGCATCCAAGAGCAGGAGCGTGAGGCCGCAGTGCGTCCTGAAACACAACGGCTCGACTGAACCGGAGGGGGCGGAGCTAAAACAAGCATTATGTTTTGGATAAGAAATGCACGTTAAATGTTCTTTTTTTTATACACCACAACCTTGGCATGGTTAGGGACGATCGTGTCTCCTTGTATGAAATAGACTTCACGGTCATGTCTGAACATGACACACCATTTACACTCACTTCATATATATATATATATATATATATATATATATATATATATGTGTGTGTGTGTGTGTATGTTTGAGTGCATGTGCAGGAAAGCGAGGTCTCGGTCAGTGTTACGCAAACACGGTGTCTGGGCACATGTGCGGAAAAGAAAAGGGTCACGGTCAGCGTTAGTGCTACATACAGCGTATAGTGATACTGTGTAAAAGTGTGTGTGTGTGTAAGAGAGATAGAGAGTGTGTGTGTGTGTGTGTGTGGGGGGGGGGTGTTTGCATTATCTGCCACTCTATCAGTTCAGCAGTTTATGAAACTTTCATCAGCAGTAACACTGCGGCTTCCACTCGGGCTCGCAGTCCAGATGTTCGTCTAAAACCTGCACAACTCTTTCAAACGCACAACTCTTTGTAAAAGTTGTCTCTCGTCGCTTTAATATCGGTGCACTGTGGCGTGCGCTGACCGACAGGCCCTCGGGGCATGAGATGACAGAGCCGCCGTGCCACATGGGGGTAATGCGCGCACACACACACACACACACATATACACACGTACGTTAAGAAAGTGACAGGACACACACACACACACACGCACACTTTCTATTACACACACACACACCATCCCTCTATCCCTCTCCCTGTCTCGTTAAACAGAATACGTAAGTGTGATCTGAAAAGCCAGTCAGCAGCATGGGCCAAAAGATCCGAACGTCAAAAAACGAATGAGACGTCCATTAATCTCTCTCTCTGTCTGTCTCTCTTTAGCTCTCTCTCTCTCTCTTTCTGTCCCTCTCTAGAGACACATTACCGTGACACATGTATTATTCAGCAGTGTAGTTTCAGAGGCGCAGCGGCTTCTGACGAAAAACACAACAGTAGCCAAGTTTGGGCTCTTATCACCGAACTACAACACCTGTCTGATACAGAGAGATAAAGAGAGTGAGAAAGAGAGATGGAGAGAGAGGGAGAGAGATAAGGGATTGCAAACACTCTTGATTCATATTTAATATCCTCTCCACTCCTCTACACAGGAGGCGCTATACTCCAGAGGGCAGTTTTAGACACTCATGCTGAACATAACATTATTATGTGACATGCTGAAAATGATTATTTATTATTTTAAGTGAATTTTTACTTTTTAGTATGAGAACTAGTGTCAGAGCGGCTGGAGGAAATGAACTTAATACCTTCAGACCACAGCGTCAAGGACCTCAGAGCGCCACAACACAAACTGAACACGAACACCCAGTGTGTTGGATTGTGTTTATTATATTATACACACATAATGCT
The DNA here is from genome assembly GCA_028565275.1 of Leiocassis micropogon. Classification (NCBI taxonomy): domain Eukaryota; kingdom Metazoa; phylum Chordata; class Actinopteri; order Siluriformes; family Bagridae; genus Leiocassis; species Leiocassis micropogon. Next base: position 2,213,230 of record JAOVVA010000026.1, read on the forward strand.
TAGCCAAAAAGAAAGCCACTGTTTTCGCATCCAGCAAAGAAAATAACTGAGGATCCTGTTGAAATTACTGGAATTGGGTTAAAGACATTATTAAAACCTGGAAGGATAACACTGAGAACTGTCGACTTCATCGAAGAAATGTCTTCAGAAATCACAAATGAGAATGACCAGAGATCATAAAACTGGAAAAAAAAAAGAAACACAGAAGTAAAAGATAAAACACACCAGCATCTCGGGGAGCTTTTCTTTACCATCGTGGCCTCCAGCTTGCTCATTAATGCTAAACATTTTTTAAATTCATATCCAGATTTTCTTATTCCTGTAAAGATGGTTAAAAATAGCAGTAAAATAGCAAAAGAAGAAACACTACAATTGAAGAGAAAACACAAAATGAAGAACATGGAAAACACAAGGAAAAAATACACCACAAAAGTGGGGGAAAATGACAGCAAGAAACGAGAAAATAATAAAAAAAGAAAACACAACAGGAAAAAAGATAAAACATAAAAAGCAGCAAAAGAAAAACAGTGACAAAAAAGAAAACACACATGGAAAAACATGAGAAAATACAACAAAAAGATAAAATCCAGCAACAACAAAAAAGAAAATAAAAATACAAAAAACAATACCAAAACAAACAAAAAAACACATCTAAATAAACCCCTCCCACGACAGTCAAGGCCAAAACAAAAACACCACAGCATAAGAGAAAACAAAACAGAAAAACAATACAGAACAAAACAAAACAAAACAAAAAAAACAATAAAGAGAGAAAATGACATCCAAAAAGAGAAAACACAACAGCAAGAGAAGAGAAAACACACATTCACACATAAAACAAAACAACGAAAGAAAAAACTCAACAGAAACACACTCACACAAAACCAAAACAAAACAGCAAAAAGTTATAAAACAGAAGTAAAAACATGACTGCAACAAAAAAAATTAAAACACACAAAAATATCACTGCACAAACGAAAACACAAAAGCAAAAACACATCAAAAAAGAAAAAAACCTACAATATCAAAAAAGAAAAAAAAACTGCAAAAAAATGAAACAAAGCTAACGTTAAGTCAAAACAGAAACATCGTTCTGTGTCCAATCAGAAAGCAGCGTCTGATGTTCAATAAGGACCGCCTCTGTCTGTTTGGAGTTATTGACGCTGATTATTTTCTTTGTTTTTCTGTTGTGTTTTTGACTGCTTAGTGTTTTGACCTTAAGGGCCACCGTATTCTAGCCTCCCACCAGTTATTTACTTTAGGAAACTAAATCACTTTTTACACACATTCACTGAGCAGCTCATTTGCGTTTAGTGACACCCACAAAACTCCATATAAGGTAAGGCTCCCTGAACGCAGAAAGCACAAAGCGAGAACGAAACGGTGAAAGTAAACGTGTTCACGAGAATTTGTATGTGGAAAAGGGCAGATAGCGATGTGTTATCTGGTTGATCACGGTTGAATGGCGAAGACCTATTATTTAGCTATTTAAAAAAATCAGAGGGCGTGGCTAAACCTCAGCCAAACAGGAAGCTCATGCTAATGATTATGGAATATCATATGATCATCATGCTGTGGACAAATTCACCATCATTCTCATGTTGAAATGGAGATGGTGTGTGTGTGTGTGTGTGTGTGTGTGTGTGCATGTGTGTGTGTGTGTGTGTAAATAAAAGTAAGAGCATCAGCAGCCATTACAAACCATCTTGTGTAGCCTCAAATCTCACCAGTTTTCAAAGGTTTAATTCCCAAAATGACATTGGTCTCTTTGCTGCTGCTTATGTGTGTGTGTGTGTGTGTGTGTGTGTGTGTGTGTGTGTTGACGAGAGCAGGGGCTTTATTAGGGATGTTAGAATAACAGTTACCATTTTGGCACAGGCATACCTAACCCCATCTGTCCACAGTGTGTGTGTGTGTGTGTGTGTGTGTGTGTGCAGGCTTGTCAGAAGCTCTTTAGGCTGTAACGACTCTGTCCCAAAAGCCCTAATCAGTCATTAATGACTCCATCCCGTCTTAGACACACGCACGCACACACACACACACACACACACACACACACACACACACACGTATATCTGAGGCTCAAGTGTCATTATGTGAGCTGTTGTTGAAATTATTTCTGCTTTAAAATAACAAAAAAGATTATATATTATTCATGAACAATTTTACATCTAGTGTATCATTTCCGTCTGTGTGTGTGTGTGTGTGTAAATATAGTACAATTGATTCTTTTGATGTTGTTCTTATTTTAATTTTTTTGTATGTGTATACTGTGTTACAATAAAACTGCACTTTTTGATGCCATCTGCTGACGTTGGGGGTGAACCCAGACAAAGACACACACACACACACACACACACTGTACTGTGACACGTTCGCCAGCCTAGAGTCTCACACACGCACACACACACACACACATCCTCACACAAAATCTCTGAACGAGCATCATGGCCTCTATTATCACTTACGGGTCACAACCTAATTCTCCAAAGAATACATTTGCACACACACACACACACACACACACACTTTCACCTGACCTATATAGAGCATTAATCCACTAGAATTCAAGGTTGCCTGTCAGATGGCATTGATTGGGTCTAAAGATGTCGGCGTGCGTGATCGATGAACGTTTTGATTTTTCCTTATGGATCGATCTGTGCGGTTAGCCGCGAGCTAAACCAGTGTCGCTCTCTGTTCAGGACAGGAGGACAGGACATCTCCAGCGGGAATTTGTTCCTTTACAACTAATTCCCAGGATGGTCCCTATTACCGAGATGATAAAATAACGACTAGTTAGTGTGATGTGTTTTTTGTGTTTTCTTTGAAGCATTTTTTTTTTAAACTAAACTAAACTACATGTATATATTATTGACATTAGTGTTTGCTTCTTTCTAACCTTGTCTGTCTCCTCACACACACACACACACTCACACTAACCCCCATCCTCCACCCTGCACAACCCCCACTCCGCCGTCCCTCGCTTAAGTTGGTGCCAGCTCGGTGGGCACGGATGCCATGTGTGCCCACTTTGGAACGCCTCCTGCACCTGCGAACCGCTGCTTGCCCAGAAACTCGCACACTCTTTCTTTCACACACACACACACACACACACACAAACTTACACTCACCCTCAACCATCAACCCGTGTGTCTCCGCCAGACGCCAATCGCCTAGCGACAATCGCTAATTCAGTAATTCAGTCATCAAAAACTGATAAAAGAGCCAGAATGTTCGGTTGCCCAACCCTGACTCCAGATCAGTTCGATCTGCACCCGTCTTTTACACCGACTCCAGATCAGCCCGAATGCCGACATCAGTGTTATTACTCTTTTACACTGACTGCAGATCAGTTAAAAAATACAAATGGCAGCTTTCTGTTTTCTCACACTGATTTCAGATCAGCAGAAATCTCAAATTCAAGCCTGCGTTTCCTCTTCCACTGTTTTCAGATCAGCTTTAAACTAATGCCATTCTCTCCTCCTTCACTGACTCCAGATCAGCAAGCTTATTTCCTTTTCTTCTCCTCTGGTTCACCCAGCTCGTCTTCTCTGACTCCAGATCAGCTGAAACATCACAGCCGGGGATTTCTCCACCATCCGAGCAATTTTACGTTAAATCGCTCAGCTGTGTCTTTACATTTCCTCCAAGCAGAGCCAGGCCTTTCTCTGCTTTTATAAATAGCTGTATAAATATTTTACCTCATAACTGCTGTTTTCATCCCAAATAACGCAAATTGACCTTTAAACAAATAGACTTGGAGAATATAAACAAGTGTTAGGCTAATAGGTAGCGCATGATGTATTGCGTAGGACACAAGTGTCCTGGGGAAACATATTGGAGCTGGGTGTGTGTGAGCATAAGAGTCCACTCCCATGCCAGGATGCGTGTGTGTATATGCGTGTGTGTGTCTTGGCATCGTAAACGAGTACTGTATAAGCAGCCGCAGTTAAGAAACCCATTGTTTTCAGTCCCTATTTTGCAGTTAATCACTTCCTCCACTCCAATAGCACATAATCGTAGATTAAGATTAAGATTAAGACGGGGCGGCGTATGGACACTCATACAAACTGGACACGCCACATGAGCATGTGCTGGTGCTGTGAGATGGGAGTGATGGTGAAAACGTTCTCATCAGGTTAAGAATGTGGACAGAGTGGTCATACAATCTGGTGTCCGGTAGTGACACAAACAACAAACTTGTGGTCCATTACAGGGTAGGAAAAAAATGTCCACAAGTCACATGCGTGATTGCAAGATCGCAAAGATGTCGCAAGATCCAAATTTGCTGAAGATGACAAGAAGAAGAAAATTGCACTCTGTTAATGCTTTCTGTTGAATTTTTTTAATGTCTGTTAAGGTGCATTATGCAATTTTTTTTATATGATTAGACTAAAACTATACGATTTATAAGCAACATTTTATAACATTAGTTAAAAATTATAAAAAAAATTCTTACCACATTTACATCCCCAAATCAATTATGGTTCAATTATCTCTGACTAGCATTTACCCACCTTTGATTAGCATTGCCACCTTTACTAGAGTTTATCCACCTCTGAGTATGGTTTATCGACCTCTAACAATCGTTCTCCGCCTCTGACTAGTGTTTAATCACTCTGACTAGCATTCACCCACCTTTGACTAGCGTTCCCTCACCTCTGACTAGCGTTTAATTACTCTGACTCGTGTTTATCCACATCTGACTAGCACTTACTTAACTTTGATTAGCATTTATCGACCTCTGACTAGCATTTACTCATCTCCCACTAGTGTTTAATCAGTTTGTCTAGTGTTTACCCAAAACTGATTTAATCACTAGTGTTAACACACCTCTGGCTAGCATTTACTCTGACTATTATTTACCCACATCTGACTAGCATTTACTCACCTCAGACTAGAGTTTAATCATGTCTGACTAGTGTTTAATGCCCCTTGACTAGCATTTAATCATCTCTGACTAGCGTTCTTCCTAAAACTGCTTTTCAACAAATTGGGTTATTAATAATGTACTGCCAGATCAAACTGTAGTGTATTCTATATTGTGCTGCTTAATTAGCATTTAAGATACTTCGACAGTCTACTGTGACCAATCACATAACCAGTTGGGTCAGCCAGTTGATGAGTTAAAGTGTAATAACATGGATATACAACAGTTTTTAAAGCGTGGAAATAGCAAGCCTCCTCATGTTGGTGCCGGCAAAACACCTCAAACACCAAGTGGAGAAATAAATGAAACTGTGTTGTAAATATTCTTTTATATTATTATAGGGTGATGTGATGAATACCCTTTATAATATTCAACTTTTTCTTCTCTTTGAAATGCACGATGGTTTGTTAATTTTTTTTTTATTGTGGCTGATAAAAAAAACTACAACTCTGGCCAATATGGCCAATGCTAGTAAATCACATTTTGTTTATGTGCTACGTGTAATTCCTTTATTTTTCTGTTAGTTTCCATCCGTTAACTCATATCATAATGTAAAGTGAAGAAACCTCGTACGAAATGTGAAACAGACCTAGCAGGGTGTCATATTTTACCAGGCTGTGATGCTAATTGCCCATTTTTCTCCGTCTTTCAACTTGATTCTTTTGTTTTGTGCCACCTAAACGCGTCTCAGCCAACACGTCCGAATGAATCAGCTCACATTCTGGACGCATATTTCAGTCAGTAATAGCTCTTAATGAGAGGAAATAGCGAGCCCAGGCTCCAGGCCACGGAGTCGCTTGCCAGGATATGTCTATTTATGCGAATGACAGTGTGAAAATACTTTATGAAAATATTCAGTTGTGACAGTTCCTTCGGTCATAACCTCTGTGATCATGGCGTTTTATTTAATACCCTTTAGCAGGTCTACAGTGAGCTAATGGATGAGGTAGAGGACGGGTTAAATAACCCAGTCTTAAGCTTTCCTTTTACTCATCTCCTTAATGGAGCTGAAATGCCAGCACGCAACACTGATCTCTATTGTTTTTTCTATTTTTTATTTTTAAGTAACGCTAGCTAAGCCACGTCTTAATATAATTTTAGTCATATTAAAGTGCAATGGCTCTCCCTGTCTCTCTGTATTCCTGAGTGTGTTGCTTTTAATCTCGATAAAGCTGCGGTGTCTCAATCTCCACACTCAGACCAGCAGTTTAAATAAAATCACTCTAATCCAGCAAAGTAAAAGAAATGAAATGGCATGGATTAAAAATAAGCGACAAACCCTTCTCTCCCTTCTCTCTCTCATGTATGTATACACACACACTCACTCTTACATCTTACTTTAGATTTATTTTCCCACTCAGTATTTTCACATCATTTTGTTAGGATTGGGAAATGACTTGGTACTGTAAGTGAGTACATGTTGCTAAATAATAAAAAAAAAAATGTGTGTAGATTTTACCTGACACTAGTTAGCATTAAATGTTAGCAAATTTCCTGAAGACACCTTGCACCTTTCCTTCTCTCTTTTGAAGCTCCACTTCCTTCTTTATAATAGGGAATCACTTGTGTATGGATGATCTGGTCTTGGTACCTGCTGGTCTCCTGGATGTGTTCGTACACTGTTGTTACCCATACACAGTCTGGGTAAGTCTGGTGTCTCTCAGATACTTTGCTGTTCACAACAGTTGTAATGAGCGCTCAGTCGAGCTGTCAGACTGGACCAGTCTGGTCACTGACCTTTGATCTCTGACATGGTATTGTATCCTGTAGACCCTCTACTCACAAAACGTGGACAGGAGAGTGGGGTAGTAGATGGTTTTTGGGTCGTTGGGCCAACCTGGTTTCTGGTGCTCAGTGTGGACAGTGACAGGAGCTCTCACCCTTCATCCACATTGTTCTATGTGTGATTGGCTGATCAGATGGCTGCTTGGGTCTTTAGATAGGCTACTCTTTCCTTTTTTTTCAAATACATATTTTTTAATAAATAATCTCTCTCTCTCTGGTCTCTTTCCACTAGAATACTCACTGTAACGGTTTTGCTTTGTCTTTTTTATGTTTCGTGTCTGATCCAGACATGGACATAAAAAATACATCAATATTACTTTAAAATAAATAAGCAAATTTAATGTTTTGAAAGGCCATACACACTGCATTCGAGGCCAATATCAAATAAATACCTGACCCTATTAATGAACTAATTAATAGTTTTTTCTCATTAAAAGAAAATTGAAGAAAAAATTTGTTTTTTTCTCATTAAAACACATAAAACTTTTGCTCATCAGAGAAGATGGTCTCCTAACCAGAGTCACTGTCTCTTTATAAGATAAAACTACAGTTTACTCAAGTTTAGTAGTAATGTCCCAGTGTAAAGAGTCTTCACTCCTCTGTTTCTTGTCTTGTGTTTTGTGGTGTGTAAAGTTTTATTTCAGGTTAATGCCGTTTGCTGGAACTGTTCCTGTTGTTTGTCCAGTTTATATATATATATAACAAATGAATATCTTATATTAAAAAAGAAAAACTTTAACATAAGAATTAAAATGTTTTAAATCAGAAATGTCTCAAATCCAAATTCTAAATTTCCTAATTGGGAATTGAAGAAACATCAATAAAAAATTAAAAGATCTTAAATTATGCTATCTCAAATTTAAAAGATATCAAATCACAATTAAAAACATTTTGAATCAGGATTGAAGAAATCTCAAACACAAAATAAAAAAAAAAATTGATTCAATGCTCCAAATCAACACATTCACAAAATCTTACATCAGAATTAAAAATATATAAAAAATTTTTTTTTGCGGTTTATATTTTTACATCAGAAACAACCTTGTGTCACATGACCAGCTGAAATCCATTAGTGTCACTTTTAACTCGTAATTTAATCAAATAAAGTAAAAAAAAAAAAATTCCTTGATTCCATGATTTTTCATCCCTTATCATCATTTCTGAAGAAACCGAACCCACTTTTACTGACACACACACACACACTCAAACGCCCACACACTCGTGCTGAAGCTGCTGTCCCTGTTTGCAGTGTTTGTCACACTTCTCTCGCTCTATTTTGACAGGTCGGATCCTGTTTTTTCAACTCGTCCATTTTTTCCACTGCCTCATTTGTTCAGCTCTTTGCCTTCATCATACCTTTATGATCTGTCTTTTGGCCTGTCTCTATGTATATGTATGCGTGCGTGCATGTGTGTGTGTGTGTGTGTGTGTGTGTAGGGGGCTTGAACTGAAAAAGGTTAACACACCAGCATTGATATGCACAGTGAGCTTAGCTTTAATCTTTAATCAGAGCTCAAGACCCCTGATGTCCTCGCCCTCTGCGTGAGTGTGTGTGTGCGTGAGCCGAGGGTCTCCTGATATGCTCTGCCCATTATCCAGTCTTTATGGGGAGCGCCGCTCCTGGTCGCCGAAGACCGAGTGAGAGTTAACAAGCGGAGAGTGACACTCGTTTAGAGAATCCATTAATCTCTTAATCCCTCTCTTTAGCATCTCAGACATGAAACGATCCTCTCGCGCCCGCTCACTTCCTCCCTCTCGCCCTTTCTTCCTTTCCCACTTACCCCCCTCATCTGTAGTTCCTTTTTCTTTCATGTGTTCGCTCTCACTGTGAAGGGATAATCTCCCTCTCACTCCCTTTCTCCCTCTCATCATCTTACATTAGATGTCAGCAAACGGTGAGAATATGAGCGGCATGTATCATCTACCTGACTCTTCAGGACCTCTGTGCCGCATTGTCCCTCAGGGCCTTCACGTTAACTCTTATATCTATATATATAAGAATACTGTAGCTCTAACTCTAGGTAGCTATGAATGGGCAAAAATAAACAGAATGTTCATTAATTGTTTACACAACCTCCAAACGAGAACATTTACTCACTTTTGATTATTTTTCCAAAATTGCATCTTATTCCTCAGTGCTAACAGCCTGAGTGTTAAGAAGAGCTTTCCTGATTCAAAGACTCCCTGCAGCCCCACACACACCCACCCACCCACACACACACCCACACACACACACACACACACACACACCTGTGATTTCACTCTGTTCTTTCAACTTCCTCGGTCACCATGGGCAGATTTTAATCAGCAACTATCACTGCCTGGGCAAACAGAGAAAACGGACTGAACGCAACATCAAAGAGAACGCGAGAAAACACACTCTCTCTGCCAAAGGAAGCTGCACTGGAGACACAGACACACACACACATACACATGATGACCTCACCGTGCTGAATACACAAGATCGAATCTGCTTTTTCGGAAGCTTCTGGAAGGCCGTGGAATAAAAGAAGGCCTTAGTCAGGCCTTACTCACTCATTCAAATAACAGGCTTTCATACACACACACACACACACACACACACATTCTCCCTTTCTCTTACCGAACAGGAAGTGCTGCTATTTGTCCCAGTGTCCTCTTCGCGGGTCAGTGGCTGAAAAAACGCTCCTGTCACTTTCCCTGTGGGAGCGGCCAAGGTGACAAACATACACACACACACACTTACACACACAAAGACTCTTCCGAGGTGGAGATTCCACCGGCTGAGTTATGGAACTCCCGGAGGGTCTCAGGCACAGCCATTAAACAAAACTGTTGTTGGGCAAAAGAGGGGTTTCTAAAACAGTAACCTAGACGGGCCCTGTAGGGACGAGCCACTAGAAAACACACGCTTGTTTTCTCACCTCTCGCAAAGAATTAATGGCGTTTTTGTCACTTGTTTTTGTTCGGCTACAGCTGATAGCAATGAGTGTGTGTTCTTCTGCACCATTGTCTCGCCTCACCTTTAAAGGTGGCATTTTTATAATCAATAAACAGATTTATTTTTTTTAGTCAAATGATGGTACAGGGTTTAAGATGCCCTTCGGTCTCATGAAAAAGCACAGAAATATTTTAAATCTGACTTTTGTCTGAAATAGCATACCAAATTACAAACTACAAAACATCTCAAATCAGATTTTACAAAAGATCACAATTTAAAACATCTCAAATTAGCATATTCACAAAATACCAAATTACCATTCAAAATGTCTCAAGTTATAATTCACAAAATACCAAATCAGAATTCAAGACGTCTTAAATTAAAATCCATAAATAT
>JAOVVA010000026.1:2234655-2249660 GCA_028565275.1 Leiocassis micropogon
AATATTCTCCATGGTTTGTTCCTGTGGAATTTGCAAGCTCCGTTGTGGAACTCGCCCTCAAATTAAACGCAAAAGTAAATGACCTATCTGATCATTAACACATCTTTAACAGCAAAGAAACAACAAACAAATAACCAAACAAGCAAACAAAATCAACAGAATTCACACCGCAAATTACGCACTGGTTTCTTAATGATTGTGAAGTCGGGCAAACCTTTCTGGACACTTTCAAATGCTTTGGTTAGAGAGAGAGAGAGAGAGAGAGAGAGAGAGAGAGAGAGAGAGGGAAGAGAGGGGTGAAAGATTAGGAGGTGGAAATATGAGACGCCGCTATAACCACCGTGCGTAAAGTCCTTTTAATCAGCACCGCGTTCACTTTCAAAGCTGTTAAGTAAAAACATCAAACGGACACGTTGTATATAAAATAACACAACAAGCAACATCTTAAACAGGCTGCAGTGCTTGATCAAAAATAAGAAGTTTTGTTTTTTCTCAGCCTGTATAAGGAAGGAATCATCCTGCTTCGGGGTTATAGAGCTACGGATGAATAAAAGTTCTCCAAAACACGCCAGAGATTATTTGCACATTATTTGCACACGTCCAAAAAAAAAAAAAAAAAAGCCCTAAAGATGTTGTCACTCTAAAAACAAAAGTTTTCCAGGAAGATATTTGTATTTTTGGGGGGGGGAGTTTGTTAGTTTTTTAGGGATTGCTTCTGTTTAGGGATTAAGAACGTTGAAAAATCCTCACAATGTTTAAACAATGTTTGCACACTCGGGCACCTTCATGAGGATGATGGAGAATGTGCTTGTGGGCTTGTGACAATTCAGTCCATGTATGCACCTTACATATTTATTATTAATTAAATGCTCAGTATATCATAAAACATTTTTATTTTCGCACATGCATTGTTTTTTTCTTTTCGTTCCCGGGCGTGTGAGAACCCTGATTTCGAATGACATTATCTTCCAATAATGATGCAAATAATGTTCTTAATGATGATAAGAAATATATGGATGATTAAGCATGACAAGCTGCAATAATTCAGCAAATATTTGGACACTTTTATTAGAACAACAACAAAAAACAATCCTTACAAGTCCTGTCCCCCCTTTTTTTTTCCCTCGATGATTTGTCAGGTAAGGGGTGTTTTCTTTCCTTTCCTTTTTTTCGCTCTCCTCTCCAAGTCCTCAGAGCGCACCGAGTTCCTCGCGAGCCACCGTCCGCGGTTCTTATTGGTAGGCGCGCGGTTACATCACAATGGCCGATGGTGACGCGGAGTTCTTTCCTGTTTCCTTCGGCCGCGTCTTTAAGTGGGTGCCTGCAGTCGGAGGAGCGCGTGTAGAGAGCGCTTCTTCTTCTTCTTACTCTTGCCTTTCTTTCGCTCCTTCTTCTTTTCCATCCTCGGCACCGCCGCGCAGCCTGTGCGCGCTCCCGGACACCCGGCGCCACGCACTGCCCCAGCGCAGTGTATTCCATAAAGGAACAGAAATCTCTTTTTTTCCCCTGTATGTGTGTGTGTGTGTGCCGCGTTCACTCTTTTTTCCCCACTCATCTCTCTCTCTCTCTCTACCTCTCATGCTCTTTCTTTCTCTTTCTCTCTCTCTTACACACACACACACACACACAGTCTTGCTCTCTCTCTCTCTCTCTCTCTCTCACACACACACAAACACACATACACGCACACACACTCATTTCCCACGCGCGTCGCCCGCTCGCTCCCGTTACTCGGGGAGAATATTTTGTGCGCGGGGGTTTGATCGTACTGTAAATAAAAACAAATAAAAAAAGAGAAAAAGGAAGAAGAAAAGGACATTTCCATTTCCCTTTTGAAAGAGGTAAGTGACTCTTGACGAGTTTTACAGCTTTTGTTGTCATTTTTGTGTTGGTTTTATAATACATTTAGAGTCTCGAGATTTTCACTTTATTATTATTTTTTAAAGAAAAGGAAAAGAAAACGAAACTTATAACCGTGCAAGGCGTTCTCCGAAATCTGAATTCAGGAAGTTTCGTGGGATGGAAACAATCCTCCTCCGTGTGATTATTATTATTATCATTATTATCATTATTATTATTATTATTACGATTTTAAGAGCAGTCGTGTATTTTTTTCCATGATTATTCCGATGCATTGATCATGGAGTTTACGGCTGTTGGAAATTGTGTCCGGTCTCCACGTTACGCGCAAGCACGTCTCCCCTCTTCGTCTCTCGTCCTCACGCCTCTCGTCCGCAGTTGTGGAGCTGTGCGCGTTTTTACGCGTGGAGTTCTCACGGTGCTCCGGTGCGTCCGTGTCCCCTGGGATCTCTCCCGTTCTCTGCACCGATTCAAACTTCCTTCAGCTCAGTCTCCCTGTGGGCTTTGTGTCTGGGTTAGCCGGGGTTGGTACGGGGTTAGGCACTTTAGCAATCAATCAATCACACCTTCAATCCTCATATGCATGCTCGTTTTATAATTTTTACGCGCAGGACCTACAGACTGAATTAAAACCCAGAACAGAATTCAGTGCAGTAAAAAGTAGTTCTAAAGATAGTAGAGTAGTCTCTGCGCTTTTTATGTGGTGTCAGTCATTCAACTCGTCTGCTCACTGCAAACTATCCAACATCAACAACTTTTCTTTTATTATTATTATCATTATTATTATTATTATTATTATTATTGCCCCTCCTTCTTTTAAGTCATGTTTGTCAGTTTCAATAAACGCGACCGAGAGGAAGTTGGAAGTTCTCATCCCCTAGTCTTAGTTCCTCGTTCGTAATTCCGTGAAATTTTGCGTCTCGTGCGCATGCGCGGACGGGGAGACAGGTGCGCCGGGACGAAAGACAGGTGCTGGAAGTGCATTGTTTATACGCTCCGTCTTGTTTTCTTGTGCGTAAACGGACGACCTTCGCCTTCATCCACTCATACATCTATCCATCTATCATCCGTCTCTTATATCACAAGTTTTTCTTTTTTTTTCCCTGGTATAAATAAAGTGCTGGTAGATAACCGGAATGGGACTTATTTTCTAAATATTGACCCTTTATCATCTTTAAATCCAGAAAAAAAATTATGCATATATTTTTTTGTCATTTGCAAAAAATGAAAGAATGAAAGTTTCTGAGGATAGGCACTGCTTTTTTTTTTCATCCCTCCACCGTGTCCGAGCTCTAAAGTCAAGTTCCAACCCAATTATTGTCTTAAAGAAAATGAAAATAAATGTTTTAAGGTAAAAAAAAAAAAAAGAAAAAAAGAATAATTATGTGATTATGTTATGTAAGTCGAGAGAAAATTAGTTGAACCAAACAGTGCTCACATCGGAGACATTATTTTCTTGGATAGTGTTATATGAGATGAAAATTTAACCCTGTATGATAAAATTAATATATTACGATTTTTTTGTACATATTTTTAAAAATACATTTTAATAAAATTTTTTAATTTTTTTAAATACATTGTTGTTTCCTATAAGCAGCAACTCCTTACACTCGACACCGCACACTTACACTATACTATAGCCTACATTTGTTATTGTTGTTTCCACACAAGCAAACAATCCTTGCTTTTGTTGTTTGCCTTTTTTAATGCACAGGTTCAAACTTCCTCCAGCTCATTCTAATAAAAAAAAAATATAATTTAGTGCATGATCGACCAAAGATCATCTTTTTAGGTCAAAACTCGTTCAGCTCCCTTTTATCTTTAAGGAACATTCTTACATTCATCCTGTAAAACATGAACTTTTCAACAATTCAAGTTTTTTTTAATTCATAAAAAAAACTTTTACAAGTGAGGCATTTAAACATCTCATAAGAGTGCAGTGCAGGGATTGATTAAAAAAATGATCAATCAATAGTCTTAAGTTCTATTTAGAACAAATATACAAACATAAATTCATGAACATGAATATGCCTAATACTCCAGTCAAATGTAAATTTATTTGTTTTGTTGATAACTATGATAACCAATGCCATGGATTTCCTTCTATGATATAAAGCACATTTTTTTCTTTTCCAAACATTTTTTTTATTCTTTATATGCTTTCATTACTCTAAGCCCAGATAAATGAGGACAGTAGAAAGACGATTAACATAATTTTATGCAGATTTTTGTTGTTGTTGTTGTTGTTGTTGCTTTTGTTTTCATGCGAAGCGACAATTGTTGCTTTGTTTTGTTACTAGGGCAGGATACACAATGTAGGACTTTGCTCGTATATGCAAAACTGAGGTGTTAACCCCCTCTCCTCTCCATCCACACCCACCACTGTATACCCATTTTCTCTCTGCTTATACTTCCTGTTCCAGCGTTCTGACCAAATTTAATCAAATTTCATGTTTGCAAATGCGTATGTTAAGGATAATTTACGACAAACCAGCTCCGTCTTCCGCAGACATGTTTAAGAGGTACATACAACATTTATGCTTTTAAAATTTTAACAAAAGCAGAAGTTGTAAAATATAAAAATATTATATTCTGTAAACAAGTGTGAAATATCCTTAGCAGAAAATAGTTTTTTTGGATTAAATCTGGTATAATATTTTTATTGTGCACAGTACCAATATCCAATCATTCCTGTCATTACAGTCTATACTTTTTTATTTAGAGTGTGTTTAAAAAAGTAAACAATAATTTCTAAATTAAAAAACAATAAAAGTAATAAATTTTACAAAAAAAAATAATGCTGATCAACCATGTTTTGTGACGCCCCCACCCCCCCACCTGCCTGTCCTTCCTTTCAGCAGGTCACTGAAATTTACCAAAAGACTGTGAGCCCTGGCCTTTGAGAGATGGCTCAATAGAGGCACCAGGGATGCCGGACCATGACAGTGAGTCCCTCCTAAACCGACAGACCAAAAGAAGACGAGTGGACATCGGCGTGAAGAGAACCGTTGGCTCGACTTCCACGCTGACATCAGCAGCTCCTATTGACTTCATTACCAGCCGCACATCAAAAACCGCAATCATTTTTGGGGCCATGAACGCCCATCATAGTGGAGAGCAGGATCTTCTGGAGTGTCAAGGGGTGCAGCTTGGACACGGGGACTCGAATGAGACTAAGTCCAATGTACTCCGGAAGCTTCTCAAGAGGGCCAACTCGTACGAGGACGCAATGATGCCTTTTCCTGGCGCTACCATCATCTCACAGCTATTAAAGAGCAACATGGCAAAAAATGGAGCTGGGGGAGGAGTAGAGCCAGGGTTCCCTAGTAGTGCTCTCTCCAGCACAGGATCCGAGGTGCCCCAAGAGGACGCATGCAGTAACTCATCCCAGGAAAGCCCTCAGGAGTGTCTCTCACCGTTCAGCCGCCCAACTTTGGGTCACTTTGACGTTGAAAGACTTAATGATGAACACCTCCGAGCTAAGCGAGCTCGTGTGGAAAACATAATTCGTGGAATGAGCCACTCACCCAATGTAATGATGCCAGCAAACTCCAGCTCAAGGGAACGAGAGCGGAACAGTGAAGGAGAACCTGAAGGTCCCCAGCAGCCACCCAGCCCACGAGAGGGCTATCGTGAGAACAAGCGCAAGCAGAAGCTTCCACAACAGCAGCACAGTTTTCACCAGCTGGTGTCAGTGCGGAAAGAGCAAAAAGTGGAGGAGCGCAGGCAGCTCAAGCTGCAGCTTGAGGACATGCAGAAACAGCTGCGCCAGCTGCAGGAGAAGTTCTTTCAGATTTACGACAGCACTGATTCTGAAGGGAATGACCCAGATCACGATGGAGGGAACCTCTCTGAAGACAGTGCACGCTCTGATGCTGGCCTCATGAACGGAGATGTTGATGAACGCCCCATGCACGATTCTGCTGCTGATCATTCAGATAACGAGATGTCAGACTTGGATCCGGGACATTTTCTGGACAGAGCGAGGGCACTGCTAAGAGAACAGGCCCTTCTTGATGGAGAGAAGCCCAAAAGGGAAGGCTCACTAAAGGGCAAAGGTCCAACCTCTATGCATGCAGAAGGCAAACAACTGGCAGAGACCCTGAAGCAGGAACTGAACTCAGCCATGTCTCAGGTGGTAGACACCGTAGTAAAGGTCTTTGCGAAACCTCCGCGGCCTCTCCCACAAGTGTTTCCGCCTCTTCCTGTGCCTCAGGATCGTTTTGCCGTTAATGGGGACAACCCCAACTTCCACACAACCAATCAGCGCCTGCAGTGCTTCGGAGATGTCATAATCCCCAGCCCACATGAGTCATTTGGTGGAGTCCCGCTCCCCAGTGCCAATGATCAGACAGAAGCGCTGCCTTTGGTGGTGCGGAAATCTGCAGCTGAGCATCACCACCAGTCCTCAGCAGTGGGTGCTCATGGGGGGCACCACCATCCCTCCCTCCATCCCTCTTCCCTGTCAGCCAACATGGGCTTCAGCCCACCATCTTTCCGCCACCCATTCCCCCTCCCTCTAATGGGGTACCCTTTTCAAGGCCCACTTGGTGCCCCATCGATAGGTTACCCGGGCAAAGACAGAGGCTCACCTGATTCAATGGACCTCTCACGGGATACCACCAGCTTACGGACCAAGATGGCTTCCAATCACCATATGGGGCACACCCGAGCCTGCTCGCCAACCCACCCAGGGAGCACGGCTGAGAGTCTGTCTCTGTCGCTGATCAAGTCAGAGTGTGGAGACCTCCAGGACATGTCTGATATCTCGCCATACACAGGGAGTGCAATATCCTTTTCCTAGCATGAAATAAATTATTTCGTTTAATGTTGATAATGACATGTTGCATGCGTTGAAAGAGCCTTTTTGCTAGTAGATGGGGCATTTAAATTGCTACTCACTTTACTGTTCTCTGTCTGAATTCTGTTTACTCAGTTCAGACAGATTATAGATTACCTGAGTGACCTTTTTTATTTATTTATTTTTTTAAGTTACACTAGCTTCTTCTTATTTCCAACTCATATTACTTTTTCTATCAACTCCCATGCCTTATGTCATACATTTAAACAAGTTTAATTCCCCCACATTTACATAGTTTAGATGGCACCATGATAAGATAATACAGGCCAGGGTTTCAGGTAAGAACAGGTTCTAACACAGCCAGTACACCTTCTAGCACACTTAATAAGCCTGATGCTTAAACAGAATCACCTCTTAAACCCAAATTTATTTTAAGAGATTTATATTATTTTCAGCTCCTCAGGGTATGAATTGGTGTTGACTATGACAGATGTTTTTGTTGTCAAACTTTGAAGTTCATTTGAGGACTCAAAGTCTAACCCGCTGTCCGTTTTTTATGACTGACAGGTTCCACCTCGCAACCCTCATCATATCCTATTATATATAAAAAAGACAGAGGAACAATTATCCCTCCTTTTCATTTTACCCCCTTTGGATTCATAAAGATCGGTCAACAACCTGAGGGCCCTCAGCTGTTGCTTGGCAGCCAAACAATCTCACTCTTTTTTTTTTCTTCTGTCTTTTTTTTCTCCCCGTTCCTTTCTTTTCTTTAAAGCAGGCATTAACAGGTGTTTGCGGCTGTATGTTTGTCTTTCATTACGCTGCCTCGTCTTGTCTGCCAAGCCAAGGGCCCTACGCTCTCCACAGCCGCCCCATCAAGAAAGCGGTAGTGAGGGGAATAAAGGAAAAGAGGGATGGAAAGCAATTACAGTAAGGCAACGACCGTGCACAGCAGTTACTGTGTGTTTTATGTAGCAATTTTAAAAAATCACTCGAAATGGTTAGGCAGTTAAGAGAAAATGTAAAAAAAAAAAAAAAAAAAAAAAATTTTGAGCCAAAGGCAATTTTATATTTCTGCTGATAATTGCTAGTAACGTGTGCTAATGCTAGTTATAAAAGGAAAATTGTTAGCAAGTTCGCATATTTACAAAAAAGAAAAGAAGAAAGCACTAAAATGTTACAATAATCAATCTAATTGAAGTGTGTAGCATTCTTTTTCTTGAGTTTGCAGAATTAAAATCTCTGGGTCTGATAAGTAGGTAGGATGTAAAACTTCCTTTCCAGACAGTACATCAGCCCTGGATAGAGATATGGTAGCGCTAGACACGCTGGCCTGAATATATGAGCTTGAGGAAAGTGCTAGAAATGGAAATGTTATTTGGGTTTGAAATGTGCTTAAGGCATCACAGATTCAAGATTAAGTAAAGGTATGAGGGCAAGAGAGAGAGAGAGGGCAGGGGGGATTGGATTTGGGATTGTTTGGTTAGCCTGGGAATGGGGTTATAGCCGTGTTGGGAATGGGGTTAAACTGTGAACGCTTGGACGGAAATGGGGTTAGCATGGACTTAGAGATGGGGGGTAATAGTTCAGAAGCAATTAGGATGGGATTATGGTTCTGGTTATGAATGGGAGACTAGATGTTATGTGATATTATACTTAACACAGAGTTCGATTTGGCGGCCAGTTTTATGAAACCTCGAGCACTGGCAGGTGAAAGTTTCCCCCAGCGCGACCGCTAGGCTACTGGCGGCCAGTCTGTTTGACAGACACACAAAAGGGCCAGAGCTGGTTTCAGAAGAGGCAGGGCTGGGGAGGAGGGTGCGGAGGACTCTTTGTCTGGCGAAATCGCATAATCAGCCATTTTGTTGTGTGGCGGAGGTTAGGGCAGGAGAACGTCCTCTGCAGGAATGTCACACTCGGTGCCCGCTTCGCACTTACAATGCGTTCTTAGCTTAAATAGATTATTGATGAATGCAGAACGCATGGTGGAAAAAGTGCAGATCGGACCGAAACACCCAGACGACTGGCCAAGCAGTTTTTTCTCCTTTTTTCAGCTTTTTCTCCCACGCAAAGAGAAAACACTGATAACCCACGCATTCGTGTCATATCTCGCCCCATCGCATCTCATCACGTTTATATGTAAAGAAAAAAAAACTGACATTATACTGTGCATCAGTGTTTTTAAATGTAACAATGACCCATAGCACATAAATTATGCTTAAGTGGGCAGCTGGTGCCACATTTCTTTCTTTCTTTATTTGTTTATTTGAGGTGATCTTGAGAATCATATCATATCTTTATAAAACTTGAAAGAGATCAACCTTCTCCCACTGCTAAGTAATTAGGGAAAGTAATTCTTTAATTCTCAACGACAAAAAAAACTAAACAGAAACGCAAAATGTGTTTAATGTCATTGTTGCGTGTTACGCTGCAAACGTGTAACTTTTTATTTGTGTTCCCAGTGATAAACTTGTCATCAGCTTTCATGTTGAAATGTAGTTTTTTGTGGTTTGGCATGATCCATTCATTCACGGCGCTGAATGAAGTAATGCTGCAAAAGAAAAGAGCAGCTTGTCCCTCTTTCATTCTCTCTGGCCTTTGTGCTCATAAAGCAAGACCAGATGGTGAGAGAAAAAGGGAGAGAGAGAGAGAGAGTGAGAGAGAGAGAGGGAAAGAGAGAGGGAGAGAGAGAGATAGAGAGAGGGTGGGTAAGACAAAGATGCGCTTTTCCAACTAATCCCCCCACCACCACACACACACACACACACACACAGCTCCACCACCCCTTTCTCTCTTTTTCTCTCATTTCTTTTTTTTCTCTCCCTCAATTATGTGAAGTACTCCACTCGTGGTTGGTCTGAATCCGCATTATCTTTGAATGTGTGCACACTTTATAAGACTTGTTTATGTTTTCGTGATTAGCCGTATTTACATGACAAACGTGTCATTTTACAGTCATATTGCAGCTTCAAAGCGACGTCTTTAGACGCTCTTTCGCTAGCCCTTGAACGTCACGGCCAAATTGGTGCCTACAGAAATGAAATGGGGTGGCAAATTCGCTGTCATGATGCCATACCAGGAGGCTTGCACTCCAGAGAGACAGACAGACAGACAGAGAGAGAGAGAGAGACTGAGAGTAAATTCAAAAACAAAAATGATGCTTAACTTCAAGACAATTCTGATAAAGCATATGTACTTTCAGATGTAATTTCATAATGTGACCCGAAACCTGACGCTGAAATGAGAAACACTAAGAGTCGTTCTGGGTTTTTGTCAGCCCCTGAGGCCTTCTCCAAAGTGCTTACCGCTGTATTTGTAGGTGACATGCAAAACGATCTCTCACTCTTTTACATCTGAAGGAGGAGGTTGGCTGAGGCTTAGGGCTTAGGGAAAGACGTTGCTCGCTTTGCCTGCCTAATGGCTTTCTCATGTAAAACTGGCTTTTCTGCGGTGGTATATTGGCCGTGACGGCGCAGCGCCTTGAGTAATGATGATGACAATGGCAAGCAAATCCTGCCTGCTCTCTGTTCGGGGCTCGGCTGCTTTTCCTTAACCCACTCATTTGCACATTCAGGAAGGGCTTTCCCCCAACCACCTGAAGAAGGCCAAGCTCATGTTCTTCTACACCAGGTACCCCAGCTCCAACATGCTCAAGATGTTCTTCTCCGACGTTAAGGTGAGTACATCGCCTTAGACCTTTAATGGTGATTATTATTATCATTATTGTTATTGTCATTATGATTTGGAAGGAGATGTGTGTGCGTGTATGTGGGGGGAGTTGGTGACATGGTATCGGCTTACCTCACTTGCCCAGGTGAGTTCACTTACAAACGTTGGGCAGCCCACTGGTGGCGTTAGGGAAATGTTAAATGCCACAGCTGTTGCTATTGGTCAAGGCCAGTGGAGATTAATTCGGAAGGAAAAAGGATACCGGCACGAGCCGGGACAGCTGCGAGCCAGGTAGAAGGGTGGGTGGTTGGGTATTTGGACAGTAAGATGGATAAGAACAGAGGCGCCTAGATTAATATTAATATTCATAAAAACGTCAAGAGGTTTGTAATCAGTTCATGATTGCAATGTCGTGTCCCAAGTATCTACCCATTTCAAATCCACACGATGCTCTATAGAGCTTCAGAACATACCTATGCTGATTCAACTGATTAAACCTTGGCAGGAAACAGTGTGTGCGTTATGTGTGCACTAAACCCTGTAGCACATTCAGGCCATCTTATTCAAATCACCCAACAAACTTCCTCTTTTTTTTTAACAGTTGCTTATGGGTAACTACTGCACAGGCAACAAACATCACCAAACTAATCCCATTGCTGAAACCTGCGGTTACATCAGTGATGCTGCAATTTGCCCTGAAAAACACCAAAACTAAGAAAATGAGCATTTTCAATGAACAGATTTAATCTTGTCTTTTCCCCTCCCACGCAATGGTTTTTGATAACACATGGAATTTTAGCATATATTTCGCAAAATGCACAAAAAATGTGTTGTACTAGTATCCGTACTAATGGCCTAAGGACTTCCTAACGATACCAATTAATGATTTACTTTGGATACGTTTGTCGTACATTGATACTCCATTCCGCATCATGAATAACATACAATCTTCTTCTCATGATCTTCATGGATGGCGTGAACGAGACTTAATTTGTATTTAAAATGTCGCAACGCTAAAACGAGCTTTCTCTTTCCTTATCAATCGCTCTTTTTTTTTTACCTTGCCTTTCTGCATCAACAAACCGTTTCCTAAATTTCTCTTAATCTCGCATAGCATCCATGAATAATCTCATTCCCTCGCTGGCGAATTTTAACCGCGGTAAAATCCTCAGCGCGCACCTATACAACACAAACAATTTCTTCAAATTAAATCATCAAATTATGACATAAGGCAGGATAATGGCCCTCTGAGTGCATCCAAACCCCACAGACCGTTTTTTCCCCCCCATAATCCTCGCTAGCATTAAGGTTGCGCTTAATTGAACTAGATTAACATAACACCGAAACAAGGTCAAATTGTTGGCAGCATTCTCTCTGCATGGCTTTGTTCGTAACTGCGTCACGGAACAATAGATGGCACGGATTTTATCTTTTTTCCCCTCCATTCCCCCCCACACACACTCTTCCATTCTCATGGGGATTCACTACTGTCCTTATAATAGTTATTCATTAGTCATTCATTATATTTCCATATCTCATGAATATCAATGCTGGACATGTTGCATGTTAAAGACTACCCACTGTCATAAAAGGCTCTCATTATCTGGAGTATAAGAACGGTGGGAACGGGACGTCCGCGTAGCTTTTGCTTTTCTTGTCACAGGTCCGTCGGGGCGATGAGGTTGGGAATAAGACCACTCTAGACTGAACGGACACTTGTGGAGAGCCCGCTAATTGGAGTGGTTAGAGACCTGTTGACTTTTGACCCGTGTGGATAGACTTAGTCGGAATTAGTCACACGTCAGGAAGTACGACGCGTCGTGTTTGCGTTGGATCACTTTGTACGCTAACGAGACACACTAGCTAATATTAAGGTTCATTTTCATGAATTAGTGGAAAATTAACATGGGGGGGGGGGATTAATCCTTAGATGATTCTTGGACACAAAATGTCATGCTAATGGTATGATATTTATTATGAAGGGTGTTCAAGTCAAACCAGGACTTTTGATTGTGCAGAATAACAGAACACAGTTATGAGAGTAAAAACACCCTGCTACACTAATGCACTTATCCTGATGTTTCACTCGTGCTCAGACACCATCGATGTAGGAATATTTGTCAGTATGCCATCTGAAACACTGGCCTCCCAGGAATTCCTTTAATGGCCCAAAATTGTCTAAATGGAGGAATGTAGAGGGGGGATGGGGCAACAACTCCCAACTGAGCTCCTGTAACATGCAAGTGAATGATTGTGTGTACAGTTCCCACAGACAGATGCATCTCTTCCACAAGTTGGCGACAAGTTATCCATTGATTTTTCAAGGATCAGGCATTCCACTCGCTGGATGTTTACGAGAACGACTGCAGTGGGCTCTGAGCCACCTCGGCCGGGATCATCATTTACAGACGTACGGCTTTCGTTAAAACTTTTGCACCCTTGAAATATTTTATGGCAGCTAAAGAGTCCCATCGCAGTACTGTGCTTGTGCTTTCACACCTTCAATGGCGAGTCCCAGTTTGACTTGAACACCCTTCGTATTTTTAAAATATTAATTATACTTTCTTTCCATAATTTTTACATTAATGCAATTTCAAAATACACTGAATTTGTACAACTTGTCAGCAATCAGATTTTCTTGTTAGAAATAAAAGGAATATTAATATGTTATGAAGCAAAATTAAAATAAAAAAAATGAAGCAATAATATACATTTTATTGAACAAAATATGGTTAAAGGCAGGTGCCTTTACAAATGCAACTAGTGCTATATTGCAACAAGTTAATAAAAA
The DNA here is from genome assembly GCA_028565275.1 of Leiocassis micropogon. Classification (NCBI taxonomy): domain Eukaryota; kingdom Metazoa; phylum Chordata; class Actinopteri; order Siluriformes; family Bagridae; genus Leiocassis; species Leiocassis micropogon. Next base: position 2,247,777 of record JAOVVA010000026.1, read on the forward strand.
AAAACATTATTTTAATAGAAAAAACATTTACAGTTAAGATGAGTCAAGTAAAAATCAAACTTTATTAAAAAATTACTTGACCAGCTAGGCAGCTGTCTGTCTTTTTTCAAAAAAGACAAATTTTTCAAATTGTCATAAAGTGTGCTATGAGTAGGTTAGAATCTAGCTAAGATAATTAGCTTAATAATAATAATTTTAAACCCTGACCCGTCTCTCTCTATATGATGCACACAACCATTTAATCATCACGTTGAATCGCAGGGTGCCAAAAGTTTCTCACCTCTAACAAATGATGTACTAAATGCTACACAGTGGTCCTGTGACAATTCACAAATGCAGGCTTCTTTTGTTTTTCTGCTGATGCTACAGTGGAGAGGGATGTTTTTCTTTTCCCTCTTTAGTTCACCAGCAGAAAGTGTGTGTGAGCAAGTGTGTATGTGTGTGTAAGATATGGTTTAATGCTGGCGCATGATATTACAGACATTGAGGTAAAAAGAAAAGTACACAGATGACTTCAGAGAGCTGGACCGTACAGTAATAACAATTACCCCTGACACACAAACTAACACACACACACACACACACACACACACACACACACACACACTTGTTCTCCGTCTTTCTCTCTCACACTCTTTCGCTCTCCGGTGGTGTGACAGGAAAGGTCTTTGTTGTGAGTGATGAGGTCATTGTCAGTGATTTACAGCTCATCATAAAGACACACACACACACACACACACACACACACACACACACACGTACGCACACATGCATACACCCGTCTGTCAAACCACATGCTCAGGTTGAAAGGGCTAGGCCAGATCGGACAGACCTCCTCGTGGTGGTCACTCACTTGTCTGATTTTTTTTTTTTTGGTCATTATTTTTTTCTTTTCTACTCCCTTTGTTTGCCATCTATTTTCAGTTATATAATATAATAGAATATAATCAGTTATGATAGTTATGAAAACATGTTAAAACCATAATAAAGTATTGTTTATACATAGATCACACACTAATTAATGAGTGAGATAGATTTCAGTGGCTAAACAGCTGATTGCTAATGCTGATAGCGTCCAACATTCTCATTTCAGAATATCTATGATTAGTTTATCTCTCTCTCTCTTAGTGTGTGTGTGTGTGTGTATTTTAGTGCCCGACTCTTGTGTTAGTACTTTCTGAATGCTAGCAAACAGTGTCTGCGTTTCATTTGTTTTCTAGACTGTGCGCGTGGCTCCCCTTTTTTTTTGTCTCTCTCTGTATCTCCTCTCCGTCCATCGTCCATCCCTCGGTCACTAGCGTCCCGTGTCCTCGTTCTCTCTCCATTTCTGTTCCTTTCGTCTCTTTTCTCTGAACAATAGTACTGTCTAATCTCCATGTAAAAGCTGCTTCCCCTCCCTAGAGGGCTGCTTGCCCGTCGTTTTGTCATCTTTTTTCTCTTTCTGAAAGACAGGAGATGAAGGAGAAAATGGGGGAGGATGAAGAGGGCCTTTTTTTTTGGGGGGGGGGGGTAATTAAAGAGGTACGAGGGGCCCATTTAGCTCTTATCAGCTGTTGTTTGTGAGAAGAGTTTTCTTTCTGTCTCTTTCTATCTATATCTATCTCTTTCTCTCCCTCCCTTACCCCTTCCACCTCCTCTGTGGGTTCATTGCCCTGATGAACTGTAACCCAGTGCTCTCTTAAACGGTTTAAGGTTGTATTGAATTTGGCAGAGATCATGCCCGCGGGGGGAATGGTAGATGAAGGCAGGCCGTTGATTGGTGAATGGGCTTAAGCTGATTCTCTAGGAATTTTACTCGTTACACAAGGATTTTAAACTGGATTTGTTCTTTTCATGGCTATGGTACGCAGGTAAGGAAGAAAAAAGTCAGTAAAGATGTGTCAG
>JAOVVA010000026.1:2262492-2274944 GCA_028565275.1 Leiocassis micropogon
TATATATACTTTTTTTTACCAGTAACAACACTTTTTATTTATTATTATTATTATTATTATTATTAACATTGTTACTATTATCAACCTCCGATTATGTATTCTCCATACAGGAGTTGACGCGTTCTCTCTCTTCCTTTTGTTTTCCTGCAGGTTCCTGAACGCTTCTTAGAGGTCGCTCAGATAACGCTGCGTGAGTTCTTTAACGCCATCGTGGCCGGGAAGGACGTGGACCCGTCCTGGAAGAAGGCCATCTATAAAGTCATCTGCAAGCTTGACTCAGAAGTTCCAGAGATCTTCAAATCTCCCAACTGTCTCCAAGAGCTCCTACACGAGTAATGTTTCCCCCAAGACCTCCTTCACTACACCTGATGATTTCAGTTTTTTTTTTTTTTTTGAGTTTTAATATTTTCCCCCTTATTTCTGTTCTTGTTTTATTTGAATGTATGGCATATGAAGTAGCATTCCTAAGCATTTTTTTGCCTTCTTTCCCTTGGGGTGATCTAGTTAAATTTTGAGAATTTTTGTCGTTTATTTTACATATTCTTTTTTTTTTTCATATTTGATGGGACTTTGATCCCTCTAGGGCCCTTTGACTTTTTGCCTGCCCGCTCTGGAATTACGTGTATTCCTCATGAAATCCCAATACGGAAGCCAAACAACTCAGTGAACTGGTATGACTGATGACTTGGGCTTTGTTCAAACAAGTTTTGAAGTGTGTATTTCACTGGAGAAGTGGGCATTGCATTTATAGGGTGTATAGAATTATTATTATTATTATTATTATTATTATTATTATTTCTATTATTATTGTTATTTTATTACTGTTGGTGTTCTTGTTGTCGTTGTTGTTGTTCCTGCTTGGGTAAGACTGGCACTTGGAGGTTTTTCTTTCTTTCTTTTTTCCTTCCTTATTTTTCCTCTTTTTGTTTCATGATAAGATTGCAAGAAAATAAATTATTATTCCAAATGTAAATCTCTAACTATATGCAAAACTATATTACAGACTTTACATTAGAATAGCTTTTCATTAAGTCCTCGCCCTGGATTTTTTGGTTTATATGGGTCCAAGATTGAATATCTTATTTTTGTCTGGCTTTGACTGACAGCCCAATGCACCAACCACAACGATTGAAAGGGCATTGTAACCTCGCCCATTTTTATTATTCTTTACAAAGCTGGCTTTTGTTTTGTTCTGTTTCGTCAGGTCTCTGGTTTGCACAGAAAACACAACTGTAACATATACTGCAATGATCTAGTCCCTCAGCACATAGCATCACCAGCACACACATACACACACTGTCCTGCTCAGTAAGTAGCTGTGTGTGTGTGGCACTTGCTCAGTTAAAGAGGCACGGTGATCAAGCAGGAGGTCGTCATCTCAAGGCCGAGTTTCTGTGCGACTACACCACGGATACAACGTCACGTCACGTCAAAATTTAAATTCGGTAGCTATGCACATCTCAAGAACACACATTTAAATGCCCTTCAACTGCTCATTCCAGAGGAATCATTTGAAACCTTCGAGGACGTATGAGAGTGTGTGTACACTTTTTTTTCAGTGTGAGTGTTTTTTTTGTTTTTTGCTGTGTGGTTATTAGCTCAGTATTTTTATTGTGTTTCTTGAATACTGAATTGCTATAAAAATTAAAAGCAACCATGTTTGAAAAGGACACATTACAACATGAATTCAATCCTTGCATATGATTTTTTCCCCCTGGATGTTACGATTTGAAAGTTTGTACTGTATGGATATGAATTTAAAAAAATGCACTTACCTGTTGTTCAGTGAAAGCAATGACATTGGATTTTATTTAATAAAGATTGAAAATATACTTGAAACAATAATTTTACTTTTGCATTTTTTCTTTTGCCCCATTTCTATAGTAGCTGTAGATGCCATTATATACATGATTTAAAATAATAATAATAATAATAATAATAATAATAATAATAATAATAATGAAGCCATGAGGAGACAAAACGGCAAGATGTTTGTGGAAAATAGTAATGTAAAAGAGTCAAAACACATTGACAAACTAAAACTACATCGAGTTAGAAAAAATTAACTAAAATTGTCAGAAACACAAGAGTAAAAGGGAAACAATAAATAAACGCAAAAACAACAGTGAACCAGAAAATCCAAAACAAAATCTCACACATTTTCAGTATGTTACCTATTCAATCATACTAAGGCTGCATGAAAAAAAGAAAGAATGTTTAAAAAAGCAAGTAAAAAAAAACATCCTTGAATTAACAAATTATTTTAATAAAACATTTTTACTCGAAATTTCCTTCAGCTGGCTGATTTCTACACTGTAACCAATCAGCAACAAGAAAAAAAAATCTGAAGTGTATCTTTTCACCTGTTAGAATTCTTGCACTCTCTCACACTTTGCTGGCCTAAAGGCAAGTTAACAAGTTGTGGCAAGACCCTCTAAGCTAGATATTTGTATAAATATACAGGCTTGGAAAATCTTTTTTTTTTTTTTTTTTTTTAATAATAATGGGAGCACCTGTGTTATTTAACTCTTTACCTGAGATCATTTTAACTAGCTTTCCTTACTTAAATTTTCAGTTTATCACATAATCAATGCAAAAATGTTGTAATGTTCAGAATGTACTGTTGCACTGTTATTTTATATATTTGACAAACCATTTATTGGTTTTTTTACCTTGTTACTTACTTACTGATCGATATTTTCTTGCTAATACGATATTTAATGAGTTGCTTCTTATATATTCTTATTCTTATATATATATATATATATATATGTCAATATATGTCGATTTTTACAATTCTCTTGATTGCAAATTGTGAGTTTGTACTTGTTGGAGTTACAAAAAAAATGATTTTGTTGAAATTTAGTTAAAAAGAACCATGTAAAAGAGACAATATCCAACTCTGTCAATTGTGACCTTGATAAATTGCATTTGTGTTAGAATATAAACCACTGAACTTGAAAACTAAAGCTCTAAAACTAATTGCTAAAAATCTACTCACCTAGCTAGTGTGCACTGTTTGGGAATTTTTTTAATTTATGTTATCTAACTTTTTACCTAGTTTCAGTTTTACTTGAATTAATACAAAATAATTCACTACAGGTAGTCATGTAATAATGGCATAATAATAATAATAATAATAATAATAATAATAATAATAATGAAAGGATGAATTAATTGTTTCACTTTTTTTCTTATTATTTTATCAACTCTGCCAATTGTAACTATATAGATTTTTGCAAAAATTACTGTTACATTAACTACTTTAACACTAAAACTTCCAGTGTTAGCTATAGAGGGTTTTGAGAAATTAGCTGTTCCTCCTTATTAAATGTGCTTATATTTGTTTCCTACTTATATTATGTACAAATTCACCTAAGACCATTTAAATTAACTTGCCTCTCAAAAATTGCATCGTGTGATATATAATTTAAGTGTGACATACAGTATAGTGTAATTGAGGCAGAAGTAACTGGCTAAATAATAATATAATAGTATTCATTTTGTAGTACTATTTATTACTTAGTGCAGCACTGCTAATGAATACATATCTCCATTTCTTATAAATCTGCTACTAGGAAGGTGTTGGATTTTCAAAAAGTTGTAACCACTAACTGTATCTATTGTATCCATAATCGAAATCGGATTACAATTAACAGGGAATGTTGTATAACAACGTCTTTCACATTAGGGCAAAAATTTGTTTTGGAAGCCTTTATGAGAGCATCGACAGCTAGCTAACTAGTGAAGTTAGTGCAGGGAATTTTTAAAATTTTGCTGTTCATTCTGATCATATTCTTAGAATACGTATTATTATTTTTTTTTTACTAAACTCTAACCTTGGTCTCAGTAAACATACAACTTTTTTAAATGTGTGGTACTAAGAATATACTTATGTTCCATTTTGAATGAATGTAACAGGTGTAAATACACTATTCAAATGTAATTAATAGCCAGAGTTTGCTGAAGCATTGAACAGTTCATAAACCACAGGTTGTCTTTTTTTTTTTTTTTTTTTTTTACAGTTCTGAGTTGAAGCATCGGTTCAAGATCAAAGAATGGTTAGATGGTTCTCAAGTGAACCTGGTTTCTCTTCTTTGCCAGTGTATTCTCTGGCCTTTCTATATCCTCGCTCTATGAGCAAACACTACGAGGCAGTCAAGATTGCATATTTACCCACACACAAAGGCAAGACCCCACCTGTTACTGTGTTACTGTTCTTTCAGATACTCTTTTCATCTTAAGATCCTTTGGTTCTGTGGGAGATGAAGGAGTGGTCTTTGACATTGTGCAACACAATCGCCAAATCTTTCATCTTACTTCAACCGTCAAAGGTTTCAAAGACCTTTATATATGCATCCTCATGAGAGAGAGAGAGAGAGAGAGAGAGAGAGCAACAGAAAGAGAAAGAAACAGAGATCATGATGAGACTAGATGGAAGATCGGAAGAATCATGCGCCAATAACTCAAATTACGGTTTCCTGCAATATGAGCTACAGAAACTCATGGCTTTTATGAGGATCGCAAAAGGGTTATGGCATTTACGGTCAACTGTGTCATAAATTTTCTTTTTTTTTCTTCTTTTTTTTTTAAGCAGTGCTTTTTAAAGGTGTGCTCGTCAGTCTTTTTATTGCTTATAACATTGATGCATCCAGAGAGCACAATGAAACGTAATTGCTGACAATGTGATCAAAGCAAGCATATCGTACACATACAAAAACCACAGGCCCGTGCTGTACCCTGCGGTTGTGTTTATATCCCTCCTGTCAGTTTTTTTTTCAACACAGATCCTTCTTTACTGCTCAAAAACTTAAAGATGGTTGAATTCCATACCAGATATTATTGTTGTGAGGAACAAAAATGATTGTTGATCAACTAACTAGAATTAACAACATTTCTTGGAAAGTTAATATCCTCACTCCAAACTTGTTGTATACAAATTAAAACTAGAAAGTTCCAAACTTTCAAATATAAATTAGGCTTAAATGTTTGCCGGTATACAGTATGTAGCCAAAAGATGAGAAGAATAACCCATCAAGATGGCAGACAGTCCTGTCTCATCTGTCTCTAATTCCACCGCAGATTAGCCTCGGCAAAGAAACTGTTCCAGGGATGAATCTCAAATAGTTTACAATAAAGTTATTGTGTGGTGTAAGGTGATGAATCCCTTGTTCCATACCTTAAGTAGTGCCCTCGTTCCGGAGGTTAGAGAGAGATTTGGGATTTTGGTCTTGTGTTAGACGGTAGTTAGCGTTGTAGCTTACATTAGCCACAAATAAATTAGTGCGGTAAGTCATGAATCTTTCAGTACAACCTTGTGCTTATGCTAACTAACAGTAACATGGACAGTTCAGAGGCAATTCGAAATTATGTAGAAGCAGTTTTTTTTCTCACTGCTTCCGTGACTGATTTTAAATGTGGGTTTTGGCAGGCTGTTGGTCTCCCCTCTTTCCAGTACTGCATACTGCCACTTAATCTTTTACTGGCACATAGACTGTACCCAGCTACTTTCAGCTATGGATATAGACTCTTGTTTGACCACGATGGCTGACCAGGATAGTGAATGTGAGTAAATGGCCAAGGATAAAACAAAAATGATAAGACATCTTGCTAACTTCAAAACTGACATGTTTAGACAGCTAGAGTTTTTGGAATTTTGGATTTTACATGGACTGGTCAACAGCTAAATAAATCACTTGAGTGTTATTTTTTCACACATATTCCACAAATTCTGCCAGCTGCACCTTTAAATAAATGAAAAACAAGCTGTTGAAATACAGTATATTACCAGTAAGTTATGATTTCCTTTGGCCCATATGGAAACAAACCAACCCCTGAAATCTAACAGTAATTGAAAGCCATTGCAGTGTAGAGGATTGACGCGAAAGCTACTATATATATCTCCCAGTTATGGTCTGTTTATGGGTCAGATGTTGAGTGTCTAAGCGCCTTAAAATCATTCAGGCTTTGTTCTGCAGGCTGCTCATATCTCATTAGCCAATCATGCGCTCTTATTGTAATTAAAATCCAAGCAGGCAGTTTCGCCCTTGCACTCCTTGATGCTGACCTTCACCCTTGACCCCAGGCCTGGCCAGCGAGAGCAGATGCCACATTCTCATCTTAGGAAACAGTGCGACGTGAGCCGGGCAGTATCGAGACTTTACTAATCGTTCTTTCAATTGTTCATACAGACACTGTATTTTCCCTTTCTCTCGGCATCGTGTCTTCTCCCCGCAGTCCACAGGCAGCGTGAAGGCTCCTTGGGAAAGGCTGAGGCAGCATCTTTGTGTGACACGAACCGTCTGCTCTACTATCAAACACCATCTGTCGCTACATCTGAACTTGCACATATCTGAGCCACCTGCTCGGCGCAGAAGCCCCTATAAATGTAGTAAATGTAGTTTACACACTTACAGTCTGGCAAAATGCACAGTAAATTGGTGCATTATCCAGTGGTTTGGGCTATATTGGAAATACTTTTTATCTGTGCACAAGTCGACACATTGCTACCTCCAGTGACAAGCAGGAATGGAAGCTTTTCAAACAATTCAGGTTAAGAGCTTTCCTTGCTGAAGAGCGCCAACAACATTAAAAAAAATATGCAAATGTCATTTACTACTGCGATACAAAGTATGAAGAACCTGATGGCCCATGAAGTTTCACACAAATTAATTTGTAAGACAAAATGCAAAGACCAACTCTTAACCAGCGCCTTACTCTTCTCAACCTCTTCAATTAGTCATGTTAATTGTTGAACATTTGCAAGTCAAGTTTTTAAAATTATCTAAATGAATCTAAAATTTCTAAGAAAATCATCAACCGTAATGTGTGTAACCCTCACATCCGAACGGTAATCCGTTGATAAGTTGATAATCCTGCACCAGAACTGTTCTTTAGGATGAAATACTATTATACAGTATAAACCCCTTATAAGCTGCATACCAAACTGCAAGATTTCCTTTTTCTGATGTTGCTAATGTGTAGATTTATGGAATATTTTACCATAAATATACTAAATAAGAAATAAAATACATTGGGACAAAAAAACAAATAAACACTTCATTGGTGTAATGAAGCAGAGTTACTATTACTGAGAACCTTTTTTTTTCTTTTTTTCTCAATAAACCATTTATAATTCAATTTCCTTTGTACAATGTCTGTGAAAAACACTATTGGCCACTTTATTAGGTACCCCTTGCTAGTTTTGGGTTGAACCAGCTTTTGCCTTCAGAACAGCGTTAATTCTTCATGAAGTAGATTCAACAAGGTCCTAGAAACATTCCTTAAAGAAGGTCCATATGGACATGACAACGCCTCATGCAGTTCTAATGCAGAACTCTTTGTCATATTCAAGAAACCAGTTTGAGATGATTTTAGCTTTGTGACATGGCTATGGACATAAACACATGGACTTGGACAGCAAGAATACTCAGGTAGGCTGTGGCATTTAAACCATGCTCAATTGGTACTAAGGGGCTCAACGTGTGCCAGGAAAATCTCCCGCACACCATTACACCACCAGCCTGAACCCTTGATACAATCAATAAACTGTTGTTTATGCCAAATTCTGAACGACCTAATGAAGTGACTGGTGAGTCTAAGTTAGTTCACATCATTTTATAGCAGCTATTAACAGCCTATCAAGAATATTTATGTAGAGTAATAATAATAATAATGTACAAAAAGCTTTCGTAAAAACTTCCATCCAGTCAGCATTGTGGAAAGAAACTTCATATACCCCGAGATCATGAACGTTAAACTAGTTAAAAACACACGCCAGTCCGTAACTCCTGACACCTTCAAACCACTTAAACGTACATATTCTTTCCTCTCACCCTCCCTTACACCATCTCTTTCCTTTCCTGTCTCTTTCTCTCTCTCTGACACCTTGTATCTCCAGCTCTCATAAATCTTTGATCGCTGTTAGCTTAACCTAAAACGGCTCGTGTCATTAGAGGCTCAAGGCTTCTCTCCTTCTTCCGGCTGTAGATGAGAGCTCCTGCAGGTTTAAATATAGTGTGTCACACCTCGTAGCTCTCAGAATCACACGCCTGGCCTTTAACAAGCTTCTGAAGACATGGAACAGACATCTTAACAGCCTGTCACCGGCCACCAAACAAGCAAGAGATTGGGGACACCTAGTGGCAAGAATGTCTTTGAGAGAGAGCAGAACTTTTCCCAGTGAGAGCTGGTTATTAGAGATGGTTATATCTATTTTTTATGTGTTTATCTATAGAGATCTATATAATATATACTGAGGATATACGTACGTGTATGTTTTTTTTTTTTTTTTTGGATTAGAATGAGATACACATGATTTAAAGGTTTTCCAAGAGCTAATTAAATAGCCTGGAGTATGAAAAAAAAAATCTACTGCAAAGGTTATTATATCGTTGGATTGGGAATGAGTGCAAAGCTTCCCTTCACCCATTCTTCTATTTAACATCAGCTGCCTTTGACAACTTGCAAGTTAACAGGGCTCTATTCTTGTAGGACTATTTGTGGAAAGCTTGTGTAATAGCCATTGTCATTCCACCTTCACCCTGTATGCTAGGTCATGTCTTAAGCTCAGCCAGAGTCACGCTGGCTCTCAGATGCTCGCAGTTCTCAATCTAGGCTAATCTGCCAATCATGACATCTAACCAAGGCAACATTTAAAGTGATCCCAGAGCTAAAAAAAAAAAAAAAAAAAAAGTAATTGGTCTTTTGGAGCTTTTTGAATGTGTTGTTCGGTGTTATGGACAGCATGTATGTGTGGGGGAAAAATAAATATAGTTTGAGATATGTTCTTTTTTAAATGTTAGAGTTAGCCCCTTCAGGGGAAATAATTGAAAATGATTGGGTAGTAATTTCTTTACTCTCCTTTGAGTGGCGTTCAAGTCAAATCAGGACTTTTGACTTTTGAAAAAAAAACAAAAAAAAAAAAACAGAACAGTCATACGAGTAAAAAAAACTTCCATCAGTTCTCTATATAGTCCCCTGCTACATTAATGCACTTAACCCACCAATGTTCAGATAGTACCAAGGTAGAAAGTTTTCTCAGTACATCCGAGGCATGAATCAGACTGGCTTTGTCATGTCTGAAATGCTGGTCTCCCAGGAACTCCTTTAATGCCCCAAACATGGCTTGGAGAGAGGTCAGGACTGTACAGGGGATGTGGCAATATCTCCCAGCCGAGTTCTCGTAATGCGCAAGTGGTGTTGGCGAATGATTGTACATTTCCCACAGACAGATGGTTAGATCTTCCACAAGCTAGCAACAAGTGGTCCCTCGATTTTCAAGGATCATGCGTTAAACTGGCTGAATGTTCATGGAAATGACTGCAGTGGGCTCTGAGCCACCTCGGTCAGGATCGTTATTCACAGATGTACGGCTTTTTTTTTTTAAACTGAGGCTAAGAGTGTCTTCAGCGTACTTTGCTTGAAGTCTTTTGTAAATGTCAACCCATGTAGTTTGGCTAAAATATTGTGAAAGTTTGGAGAATGGGTGTGTCTTGAACATTACTGGGTAAATCTTTTATATATGCCAATCTGCAAAAAACTCATCACTTGGCAAATTTTTTACTAAAAATATATATACTTTGAAATATCCACATACTTTAAGAAATCACAAACATACCTTATTAAAACACTTTATTTTGGCAGCTTTATAACATTGCCCTTGGGGCAGTGGTAGCTCAATGGGCACTGAGTTACTGATTGGAAGGTTGGCGGTTCAAGCCCCAGCTCCAACAGGTTGCCATTATGCTATATATCTGCTCCAGGGGCACGGTATCGTGGCTGACCGTATGCTCTGACCCCAGCTGTGCTTGGACATGCAAAGAAAGAATTCGTCTGTGCAGTAATAAAGGCTTCACTTAACTTGGCTATTGTCCTGTGATTATGCAAATGAGAAATATAGTTCAGGAAAATCTGGTCTTTTCAGAACTATACATAGTAGACAATGCCAAATTCAACAAAGTCAAGGGATTTCCTCGGTTATAATAGACATACAGTATACAAAGACACTTTTATGCGTCACTCTTAAACAGTTGATTGCTCTTCTTTGAAAAACACATGTTGCAATGTTCTACATAACGTTTATAAAATTAAGGGTTTCCCAGAAAGACAAACCAACCTTTTTCATACGAATGCATATTTCATTCATTCATCATTCAATGGGCGCTTTATCCCGGTCAGGGTCATAGTGGAACCGGAGCTTTTCCTGGGAATACAGGAGAAGGGAATTCACGCTAGACATTGTGCCACTGTACAAAATTTCTTTGTGCATATTTAACTCACTTAGTCAAGTAATTAGAGAAATATGAAGATCAGGACCCTTGACTGGGAGTTATACTGTACTTTCAGTTTAAATAGTCATGTTTTTTTTTAACCATGTGACAATAGAACATTAATATTGATGTCAAATATAATTTCTTAATCAAATATTCAAAACCATGTGACATCTGATATAGGACCTAATTACCAGCCAGGTCTGTGTACACTCATATATATTTCAGATACAAACACTCAAAAAACTCTTCTCCCTGTACATTTAGAAAATAATGACGGATACTTGAATGATTCAATCAGTTTTAGTAGCCAGCTTTTGCTGTAAGGGGTCCTTTTTAAGAGCTGGTCTAAATAAACATGTGTAAAATTGTAGCATTCAGTACTTAGCAAATTCTTTTTTTTTTTCATTCCAATATTTCTGACCAGTGAAAGTACATCTTGTTGAATTAGAAAATGTTGTTTTTGCATGGTAGAGAAAAAAAACCCATTATGTTTGATTCTTATGTGATCACCATAATTCCAGCATCCTGGAACATATTGCAAGGCTGGTTCTATTTATTAGGTTTTGGTATGCATGAAGTAAGAATCACTAACATCTAACCGACTTTGAGTAATCTCTAAGTGCCTTGCAAGTTCTGTAATACTGTAAGAACATGTTCCACCCTTCTGCTGCCCATATTCCTCCAGCAGCACCAGCAGCTTGCACCCACACCCCCATGTTTTTGACAAAGATTCCAGTTGGACAGATCAGTCTGCCGTCAGTCTCTTTCATTTCTGCCGAAAAATCTGGACGAGGCGACGTGCCGGGAATCTCTGGGACTCAAAGGGACGTCCTGGGAACTGAAGAACAAAAGGAGTGCGGCCCCAGCCGGACCGCCATCCAAATTAAGACCCTCTCAGATGTGAGAGATCTGGGCCCTCCATTTCTGAGGAGCGGAGAAGAAAAAAAATAGCCAGCCGAATGGCAAAACACGCAAAGCAGAGACGGCTTCACAAAGCTGGCCTTGTTGGAGGGCACTCAGAAGGTGGAGGGGCAGAAAGAGGGAGAGAAAGAAAGACAGAAAGGGAGGAAGAGCAATGCTTCCAGTGCCGTCCCAGTAGATTGGGTCTGATGGGGGTCAGCTTGCTCCAGTTTCACTCCAATCGTGTCACTTGGAGTTTTATTTCCTGTATTGCAGTTTGCTCTATAAGAGCCTATTGAAATGCTAGTGCTTGGACTTTTGAGGAGATCGCACTAACATGCGATAATGAAAACAAAAAGGAATAAATAAATGATAAACAACTTCATTTTATCTCTTAAACAGACAACACTGTAGCACATGTGGATAATATATCACAAAGCTGAATTGCTCATATTGAATATCAGTTATGTCTGTCTTACCATTCTTACACAAATCAATCTAACATTTTGGTTTATAAGACATTTATTAAAGCTTTTTTCCCCCAAAAGTTTGTTTTCTTACTTTCTTAAAAATGACCCATGGAATTTATGTTACATTGGAAATTACTTCTTAGCACATGAAAATATTACTCCAAAAAGACTTGCTTTTATGAAATATTTCAGATTATAAAAGTACAATGATTTTGCTTTCTAACAATTTCACGCTTAAAATTCTGAAACATTCATTATTATTATTATTATTATTATTATTATTATTATTATTATTATTATTATTATTACATGTTATGCCATTATATTTACATTAAAACTATTTAATTTCAGGAATACAGTTAATACAGGTATTACAGGTAATAAATTGTGCACATAAACATTTTCTACAGTCTGCATCTTGCCAGTGTGTACACCAAAAGCTTCTGAAACTACAGAGGACTGGACCATGGTGTTCTCACAGCTAGTTATAGCTAAAACAGTTTCAATGTTTATCCTAAGTTCGTAGAATGATTTGGAAGAAGCCCTAAAAATCAACCAACTCTGAATAAATTGTTTATTTTATTTTTACATGTACACAACCATACACAGTATGATAGGCAATAAAAATGTAATAAGATTGTCCATGACCTAAAATAGAAAGATTTCAATACAATGAAAAAAAAGCTAGAATTTTTCAATAAAAATTAAATAAGAATAAATTTTGGCTCAAAATGTACATTTTTATAAAAGTTAAAAATAAAATAAAATAAAATAGAATCTCTCTCTCTCTCTCTCTCTCTCTCTCTCT
>JAOVVA010000026.1:2279494-2297144 GCA_028565275.1 Leiocassis micropogon
AGAACACTTTATATATATATATACTTTATATATATATATATATATATATATATAAAGTGTTCTATAAGTGGTATAAAAGTATTTTATACATGGAAATCCTACTTCTTTATATTACATGGAATTATTTAAAATTTCATTTCTGCAGTGAAAATAGGCCACAGAATAAGGACACTCCTAAATTAAGATTGAAATGCTAAAAACAAGGACACAAATACTAGTAACTAATCAAGAAAGCAAGTTTCACTCTCAGGAAGATTACCTTGAATGGTTTAAGCAGGAGATGTACTAGAGGAAAGGAGGTCCTTCTAGGACACTGGGGGACTGTATTAATACAATAAGCATTCAGAAATAATACAAGGATATTTTCATAAACTTAATCCGGCGAGATGAGGCCGAGCAAACCAGCCGTGATGGGTAATCCTAAGGAGGGCTCGTGCTCGGGAATCTCTTCTCACAACATCCGATGAATCTGCTCTGATCAAAACGTACACTGGCGGGTGAGATAAGAACATGCCGGAACTCAATCACGTCTCCAGCCGCAAGCTTTATGAAGGACCTGATCTGACTTGGGAATAAGAGAGAGAGAGAGAGAGAGACAGGGAGCATATGTTGATATTAAAGAGGATGGATGTCATATCTAAACTCTGCATATTTTACCGTAAGTCAGAGACAATAAATAAAAGCCGGATGGGCAAAAAGTTCCAGAAAAGTCGTAACACACGATGCATGGCTCTGTCTCCTCGTAATTGTTTATTAAGGCGTTTTTGTGCATGCTGCTGCCTGAGCATCTGCTCTCGTTGACCCCTCTCGGTACAGATGTCTGCCTCAATCTCCATTAATTTACTAATTACTGCAGTAATATAGAGCCGACCTGCTGGGAGTGGCTGTGTTTTCAGCTAAAGACAATGTGTTCGGTGCCATTTGGTGCAAAGGCGGGAGGGGAAGGGGAGCGGAGAACCGATTATGACACGTCCGACCATCGGAGCAAGCTGTTACCCGGCCGCGGAATATCACTAATTCTGAAACGACCTTGACTTCTCTGCCGTAAAAGTGCCTGGAATGAAAAGCCTAGCCTTTGAGCCTAATCCCTGAGCAAGGACAGTAGAGATCTTCTGACCTGGAGTGACCCCGGGGTGAAGGACAGAGGTTTGAAATATGTTTATGGTCTTAAGTGCCTAAAGACAAATGCTTCAACTTCTTTAAGTCAAGGAATTGAAAATGGAAGCAGGTGGATTTATGGTGTGTCTTGAGGTTATTCGCTTAGCTAAGACAAATAAATTTCCACAAAAAAAAATCAAAAGAAACTCTGCCCACGTATTATATATTTTTGACAATAATAATTTCCATTACTATAACAAAATAAACCAAAAACCCAAACATGCATCATATTTTGCATCATCTGCATACTATTGACTGCCTTTATACAATTTTACTATTCTTTTACTACAAGCCCCACCCCTTTCCTGTCATTGCTCTGTTGCCCTATTGTAAGCTTTGCTCCTCTTTTTTTTTTTTTTACATTTTTAAACCCACAACTCCTGGCATGAGTTGTGGGACACTAAAAGCTGAAACGGTGACCGGTCCAGGGGATTTCCACGAGCAGATATCATGGATTGAGAACTGTTGCTATGAACACAACCACATCCAGAGGTTGTTTGTTCCTTGACTTCCTGTGTAGATTATTTTTAAAGGATTATTCACTGTTCACCATGAGTGCTGACAAGCATAAGTGCTGCGACATATTGTCTAATTGTGTGTACGTGTGTGAGTCTGAGTGTAATCAGGCATCGGCATTTACCTTCGAACCTGGATTACAGTACGGCAGAACAGTGGTGAGATCACCGACCCAGACATGTGACCCCTTACCTTGGAGGGCAACACTGAATTCTTAGAGCTACACACACATATTCACATGCTACCCTAAACATAGGACAAAGGAAAATATGCGGACTCTTGGCAGGGCAACTTCCTTTGCTCACTTCAGTGAGAAATGCAAAAACGTGTTTATTTTTATCTTGGACTGATGACAGACTGTATAAAAGTTATTCATGGTGTAAGGATGTCGAACCTGGCTTTAAATCTGACTTGACATAATTTGATGAGCTTTATAATCAGTTCATTTCATATATCATGTATAGTAATAAATCAAACATATCTACTGTAGAATAAATTCTTAGCTGCGATTGTTTTTTTCCCCCCTAAATCTCCATCATGTTGTTAGCATAGCTGTGTAATAAGGAATAACAACAGCGTGGAGACAATAGGCCTGTATTAGAAGAGGAGGTCTATTGTCGTAGCCCGATATAGCAACGTAGCGGCGCGCACAACTGTTGTCACGTCTAAGTTTAGCCGGCGGTCGGGGCAGCTGTGCGCTCATAAAGAGGCCAGAGCTGAGGCGCTAAGCCGAACAGTGACAGCGAAGCTTACCGAGCAGCCAGAGGGCACGGTTCCGACGCCTGCTATCAGCCTGAGCAAACACACCACGGCATAAACACGACACAGAGGGCAAGACTTCACATGTATACGTGCCCCCACACTATAACAGTGTTTGGGGGGTACGGCAAAAAGAAGAAGTGAAGGAGAGATTTATATACAGTAGAAAAAGAGATAAGGAGGAGGAGAGGCACTTTGAGGAAATAAGGAGACAGATACTGTGATAAATCAGTGAGAACAGAAAGGATAATAATATAGAAGAAAAGAGAAAATGGTTGAGAAAAGAGGATGAGAACGAAAAGAAAAGAAAAGAAAACCATTCAAAGACTGAAATGAAAGATGAAAAAGAGACGAAAAGAGAAAAGGGAGCAGAGAGAATGAGAAAGGCGAGAGAGAAAGAGGTAAAAGTGTAGAAAGAATAAGAAAGTGATGACAAGCAATGAATAAGAGAGAAGGATCATGAGAATAACAGAGTGGATGAGAGAAATATATAGTGAGAAAAGAACAGAAGTATACAGTGACTGTTACATGAAAGAGAGGATGAAGGAAAGAAAGAGAGAAAAAGAAAAAAAGGGATGAGAAATGATAGATTAGATAAAATGGATAGAGAGGATGAGAAATGAATGAAAGGAAAGAAAAAAACAGATACAGAAGATGAAGTGAAAGGATATAGAGAATGAGAAATAAGCAGACTTAAGAAATGAGAGAAGACGAAAACAGAAGAGAGAGAGAGAGAGATATAGGCAAGAAAAAAGAAGGATAAACAGAAGAAGGGACATGATCAAAAGATAAAGAAGGGAGAAAAGTGAGAGAGAAAGAGATGGAGATAAAGTGAAAGAGGGAGGAAAGGATAGAGAGAATAATAGAGGAGATGATGGAGGGAGATAGAGAGGCAGGTGTTAAGGCATTACTGCCGGCTTGTTGGACATCTTTGACGTTAACTTTCTGCAATGAACAAAGGAACTTTGTAAACACACACACACACACACTCACACACACTTAGTCACTCACGTATGCACTACTCATATGTTCACAGAAAACTTTATGCAATTCTATTTATTCCCGCACAGACACACACACTATGGGGTGTCTAATAGCTCTTATTAAAACAAGGTGTGGATAGACATACGCCAAACACACTGACACATCGCGTGTGGATTTATAAAGCACACACTGCTCCTTCTTTCCGTAGCGCGTGTATGATGTCTCGTGCGTGTGAGTGTGTGTGTGACTCAGTGTGTGTGTCCTCACTAATACCACTTTAAGCCCATGGCCAGGTGTTGGAGGACTTTACAAATGAGCACAATCACATGCCTAATATCTGCACACGGCAGAGAGAAGAACTGCAGCTAAGCCTCAGAATACACTGAACCTTAGACTGCTGGAACTGCACGTCCGTTTTATCCAGTCTATAACACTTTGATTACTGTTAAAATATGTTAAAAATATTAGTGCTATACTCTGGGATTGCCTTACAGGTGTACAAACTTTTGCATCCAGTCTCTGGGATTTTTCACAAATTACTACACTTTAAAACGATTCTTTACTGGATTTCTTCTCTGAAGACAGAAGGCTTAATCCCACGACTATCTAATCTCCGTCTGCCGAGACAAATCACATCAAAATGTCTGATAATAAAAAGATTTCCCAATCCAACGTGTAATTCTGTCATAATACCAAAGTCTATCTGAAGAAATAAAACGGATTCAATCAAGGAGAGATGATGAACACGATCAGAGAGATGATATATTAAAAATGTCTTTGGTTTCAGCAGGAAGGGGAAAATGGAATTACTGCGAACCCGCCGCATATCTGGGGCAAGGTAGGATAAAGACCCGCGTTGTGGATGTAGGCCAAGACCTCGGTGTGGATGTTATGAAATATTATTCTTTTAATTATAAAAAGACAGAGAGACACAACAAAAATATTTCCTAACAATTAGCTAATGAAATATCTGGAAACACTTTATCTTGGTAAGCAAACATTGATAAGGGCAAAGGTACGGGGATAATCCCTGTGCCATCGGCCACATCAGGTGAGGAATAGTTCCTACCCTGGAGAGGTTTCCATTGTTTCAGGGGCAGTTTTTTTACAAGGTTTGGTTGCAAGCTTAATGCTTGAGTGTGTCTAAGCAGTTCAGGATGCTTGGAGGACCTTGAGAACCTTGCTCAAAGACCACATGGGGACAGCTTGGCTCAAACCGGGTCCATCACCTGAACCAGTGACCCACCCGTGACCTCAAGCTGTCACTGGCTAGTCATCAATTTTGTAAACTCCTTTTATGGAGTCAGATACTGTACATGCTGATTTACCCCTCATGTCCTCATCCCTACCTAGAAACCAGCAGAAACCAGCAGACCTTTAAGACCTGTCCAGCTCTTCCACTACCAAGGTGCCCAAGGTTTAATTTTCTTGCAAATACTCTATGTTGTTAAGTTAGAACAACATACAGGGTTAAAAAAAGCAAGTGAAAGGATCTGAGGAACTTTCAGGAACTTGCACTGGGAGTGAAGGTTGGTCCGTCTGGTCCAATTAGATTGTTGTTTCTGATATAAACGTGTCGAAACACACAGTGCTTCACAATTTGCTGTATATGGGGCTTCATAACTGCAGATCAGTCAGGGTGCCCATGCTGACCCATTTCCATCACCAAGCACTCCTACAATAGACCCTTGGGAACCGGACCACAGAGCAGTGGAAGAAGGTGGCCTGGTCTGATTCATTTATTTTTATTTTACATCATGTGAATGGCTGGGTGCATATGTGTGTTGCTTACATGTTGAAGAGATGGCAAGCCAGCAGAGGTAGTGATGCTCAGGGCAATGTTCTACTTGGGTCTTGACATTCATATTCATATTCATGTTGCTTTGACACATACCACCTACCTAAACATTATTACAGACCCGAGAATACCCCTTCATGGAAACGGTATTCCCTAATGTCAGTGGTTTCTTTCAGGAGGATAATAAGACACTGCAAAACACCGCAAAAGGTGTTCTAAAAGATTTGATGATGTACATGACAAAAAGATGATGGAGTTGACATCAAATCTTCCAGATATCAATCTGTTCAAGCATCTGTGGGAGTCTAATCCATGGAGGATCTACCTCATAACTTACTGGTCTTAAAAGATCTCCTTTGTGCTAGATACCATAGCATACCTTCAGAGGTCATGTGGGGTCCAGGTTTTTATGGGGCAGGGGAGTTTTGGTGGCATACGAGGGGCATACACTATATTAGGCAGATGGTTTGATTTAGAAAATAAAAAATATTATATAGATAAATGTTATTTTTTTCCAGTTGTTTTATTGAATAAATGTACAAAAATCTTTTCCCAAAAATACTAAATGATTTTCCGGCTCTTGTGGAGGTGCCACATTTAACTTAATCCCACCCGTATTAGGGCGCAGGGCATTGCTCAAGGTTTTGGAAAAGATGTTTAATGTTTTCTAAGCCATTATATATTGCTAATTGAATCTGATTTGCCATTCCCCTGACTGGTTCTTGGTCCACCCTGTGCCCCCCCTACACAACCCTAGAGCCGCCCCTGGTCTCAGGTGAGTTACGTTTAGGGTTTATGGCTTTATTTTGATAGAGTTGTTTTAGGTTAATATATTTTATTGATATCAGACAACTGAATCTTCAACTTAAAGACTTTATTTGTTTATAAAAATGAAAAAGTAAGTCTCAACGCGGTCGGAGAAAATAAAACTTCCTTTGTTTGCCACAAGATGGCAGCACTTAGAAGTCTAATTACACTACATTAGAAGACAAATCGTTCAAGTTATACCGTATATAACAACCGATCCTTGTTTTGTGCAATAAACTATTTATTTATTTAACAATTCCAGAAGGAAAAAAAGGTTTATTCCAGTCACCAACAACACAGTAAATAGTTTGTTTAAAATAATTTAAAAGAACCACAAAGTTTTTTTTTGTTTTGTTTTTTTTTAATCTAGCCTTTTGTGCATCTTTTTAAAGGTCACGTAGATTTAAAAGACATACGTGCCATTTCTTCTACTTAAACGTGATAGAAAGAATAAAAGTTTGGGTAATGTCTTTTTATCCTGCACTTCTCGCAATCTGCCACTAGATGTCAGTGTGTCAGAGTGAATAAGTTTATCTCATAGCTGGAAGTCTTTTGGGCCCGAAACCAAGTTTATATCATTTTTTTGTGAATAATTTAAATACTGTAAGTGGAGCCACATATTGTAATATTCCTGTTAAAGAGAATTTAAGAAATTAAACAGAATTTAATAAAGTAATTTATCGCTACTGGTCTGGTTAAAGATGTTACTTTTCCTGCCTTCAGACAGACATAATTAATGGCAACTGCTTATTAGCATAAATATCTATGGTGTAACATCTTGTGCTTATGACTTCAGTGACAATTAATTTCTCCAATGACAGAATGGTGCCACATTAAATATCACAAATATTGGTTATTGATTCAAAAAGAAGTTTACCTTCACATATTGTAACTAAAATATGAAAACCTACGAGGGGCGTTCAAGAAAAACAAGGACGTGATGAAATTTCTCGTGAATGAAGGCGTAAAACCGATTGATATTTTACAGAAGCACAGTACGGGAGGCCAGTGTACTTTGAAAACTTTCTACTGTGATGGTATCCAAATACTAATGAAACACTGGGATAAGTGCATTAGTGTAGCAGCAGATTATATAGGGAAATAAAGGGAGTTAAGTATCCTGTTATTCCACACAACCAAAAGTCCCAGTTTGACTCGAACGCCCCTCGCTGAAATATACTGTAAACAGCCAGAATAATGTGAGAATTTACGATTTTTTTATTAGTGAAGTGTGAATTCATTTATATACAGCCTATTTTAATCAGATACATGCTTGGAGGTGGATGAATTGCTAAAAGATTAACATTAATAATATTTATTCATTTGTCGTCCTGTATGAGTGGAATAAATAAGCTTTAAAAAGCATATTGACATCAGGCATTCAGCCAAAGGCACACTCTAACTGGGTGAACATTCCTCCTGTGTCCACACATGCATACAGTACACACACACACACACACACACACACACACAAACAGTCACCTGCTACACACACACACACATTTGGGTGGAATATTTTACCAGACATGGAAAGCGTCAGGTTTGTTATCTCCAGTGTCTGACCTGAGGTCAGTGTTTAGCAGCTGTAAGGCATGAGTCACTTCACAACGTCAGTCAGTTGCTAAATATAAATTCAGGGTTTCATCAGTGTGTTTCAAACATGTGGGTATGAACAAGGAATGAACAGAAATTTCTCCATATAAATATAGTTTAAGTCAGTGAAAGTGTTAATATTGCTCTGCTAGCAAGCTGCTAGCTAATATTTAGCTAGGCAACATCCATGACAAGGAAAAATAACTTTAAGTAGAAAAGTTGAAGATGTACAAACATTTTTTTTCTTTTAAAAGGCAGTGAAATCGCGCAGCAGTGGTGTAGTGTTCAGCACTGTCACCTTGCACCTTCAGAGTTTGGGTTCGATTGCCACCTTGGGGTCTGTGTCAGTGGAGTTTGCATGTTCTCCCCGTGCTTGGTGGCTTTCCTCCGGGTGCTCCAGTTTCCTCCCACAGTCCAAAGACATCCAGAATAGGTTAATTGGGGTCACCGAACTGCCCATAGCGTGTGAACGAGCATGTGAGTGTGTGTATGTTTGTGTGCCCTCTGATGGATTGGCAACCCCTCCAGGATGCACCGCGCCTTGTGCCCTAAGTCTCCTGAGATAGGCTTCAGCCCCCCTCCCCTCGCAACCCTGTATACAGGATGAAGCGGTATAAACGATGAGTAAGTGAGTAAAACTGAAATCGTGCAGTTGTATTAGAAGAATGTAGCCATTTAGCAAAACATTGTTTAACACTGTCTGTAAGAATCTATATCTTTAACCATACAAACAATGTCTGCATGCTGACTGGCTGAACTTTGCTCAATAGCATCAAATAAGTATACTCAAAAAATATTGTTTACTAGCACACACTTGTTTTGGTATCCAGTGCTAGGTTCTTTAGTTTTGCTAACAGCGGTGAGGCTAATTTATTTCAGTCCCATTAAATCTTTTTTTCTTCAAATCTCTCCCTCAAACTTTATCGACTTCACCACACTTGCTGATGTGGTTTAGGAGATGGTGTGTCATAAACACAAACTATAACACAAACAAAACTTCACCATGTGCACCATCTTCACAACAATGTTAACAGTCCAGCCTTTTTTTAATCCACCCCCAAGTCCCTCCTTTCACGACAGGGAAGGCAGAACCAGGAGAGGATACAGTAAATATCATCCCACTTTGAACTGTAAATACAGAATAGACACAGCGCTGCTGAGATGGAGCCACATGGTGGCCACAAATGAACATACTGGACCACAAGGTAATGTTTCGAGCCCACAAAATGACCACAAATAATTATGTATATAGAATTATATAATTATATTGAGCCAATAAGTTGACTGGATATGTGGCATTTAAAAAAAACATTAGCTGCCCCATGCTAAGTATCCCAGAGGCCACGAAAATAATACCCCTGGCTGTAAGATATTATCTGATCATTTTGTGGCTACTCGTTGTTGTTGTTTTTTTTAAACTAACTTCCATGTCACCTCAGTGACTCCGTAGAGAGCAGCTCCTGGGTTGGACTGGACTGTTTTCACCCTTGAGCACTACTTGGCCAGCCTGCTCTCCTCTATGCACCTGTGCAAGTTGGAAAGGTGTTGACAGGACAGATTGCCTTTCTTCAGTTTTATTATTTTTTTTATACTTATTTTTAGATACCAGAGGTGCTGTTGTGCCTTTTCAACAAAGCACAAGTTGCACACATTAGTGTGATAAGGACTCCAAGGAGCTTCAGCCTTTCCACAGTAGGAGAAACGATGCTCAAGGGAACATCGTCCCTTCTCCCTCTCCTGTAGACAACATTCATCTCCTTGGCACTGAAGGAGAGACAGAGGGATTGTTGCCTGCAACATGCTGTAAGCAGTTTCAACTTCTCCCCCAAGACTTCCATATTGCCACTACTAATATTGTGCTTGGAATAAAGCCTGGTGCTCTCTTATTCTCTCTTAATAAAAATGTATTAATTTCATACAATCGGATGAAATAAATATATTCAATGTATTGGTTTAGAGATTCTTAAAAGGATAGGTTCAATCTGGCATCATGGAGGGGTTTAAAGGTTGTCACCCTGCCAACAGTTTGATGCTCTGTTATTCAAAGAACTGTTGAGGCACTTTTTATTTGGTTGTGTTAATGAGACATTAAGTATTTTAAAAGCTTGTAGGGAATGTTCATATCAGAAGTACATTTCTATTTTTTCCTTTAATCTTTTTCTTGTGCAATATGTGTGTTAATAATATTAATCTCTGTTTAAGACACAAATACATGGTGTATAGAAAACTGATTCTTAAGGTAAGTTGTTGATTGTTGTGAAATTGAGTCGACCTCTGATGGGTTGTTCAGTTAAGCTGAGTTAAGTTGCTGAGCTGTTAAGCTGAGTTGAGTTCTTGAGACGAGTTTAGTTTTTCAGTTCAATTGTTGAGCTGAGTTGTAAAGCTAAGTTACTAATTATTAAGTTGAAGTGTTGAGTTGAGTTGTTGAGCTGACTTGAATTATTGAGCTGAGTTATGAGTGAGTTGAGTTGTTCAGTTGAGTTTCAGTTGTTGAGCTAAACTACTAAGCTTATTGAGCTGAAGTATTGAGGTGGGTTTGTTGATCTGAGTTTGTTGAGCAGAGTTGAGTTGTTCAGCTGAGTTGTGCTATGGAATTGATTAATTACTGAGCTAAGTTGAGTTACTGTGCTGAGTTGTTGAGCAGAGTTAAACTGTTGAGCTGAGGTGAGTTATTGAACTGGGGTGACTTATTGTGCTGCATTATTGAGCTGAGTTGAGTTGTTTAATAGAGTTGTATTTGTATGCTGGGTTAAGTATTCTAACTATGTTTTGCTGTTGACTTTAAACAGAGATTAATAGTTCAGGTTTAGATGTGAATCAAGCTGCTTGGTTGATTTGTTAACCTGAGCTGTTGCTTTTAGTTGAGTTAAGTTGTTAAGCTGATTTGACTTGTTTGGAATCTTTGCATTGTCTTCAGTTGAATTATTGTTCAATAATATAGTAGCTTACTTATTGGTTTATTTTCTTTCTAAAACAGCTGTTAAACACCAGAACGACACTCTCATTGCTCTGCATCTACAGTATGCTTCTGCTCCCACTGCTCCCATGTGACTGAGTTTCTCTCTGCTCACAGTCCTTCGCCACTTATTGGAGAACACAAGCGTCTTCCATTCTGAAGACCTTGCTTTGCTGTAACACTATGATTAATTCTATTCACTTCGGGGGTTTGCCAATATTTATGGGCCGAGATAAATTCAGAAAAAAAGAGAAGAAAGCACGAACATTGAGATGTTTAGATGCCTTAGAGCATTTAAAATAAGATTATTTGATGCCTAGAGCTTATTTGCTGTCAGATTTGAGATTAACCAGATTTGTATTGTGAGATCTTGTATTGTGCATATTGCATTATCTCGGCATTAGAAAGACAGTTTTCTCAGATTCCTTTTTAGAAATATGGTTTTAATCTCTCTCTCTCTCTCTCTCTCTCATTTGTGCAGGCCGAGCGTCTGTCAGTTGGGGATGCTGCCAACGTTCCGCAGGAAAACTGGGCAAAAAAAGGAGACAAGATGAGCAAAAAATGAATGTTGAATCATATCAGCATGGTGTGAAAGCACACATACACTATTAATAGCCTAGTGAAAGCGAGAGAGAGTGAAGAGAGAGAGAGAGAGAGAGAGAGAGAGAGGCTAAAGGGAAGACTGCAGTCTGTGCTGAATGGATGCTAGATAAATGAGCTGTTTTTCTTCCACTAGTGAACAGCCTTTATTTTTAATCACTGCTCACGGGTTCAGTGAGGTAACAATATAAGAACAACATCTTTAGTAAAATAGATTTAAATACCAAAATTATAAAGTTATATTAAATAATTTTTATATGATGCACTTTTTATAATGAATATTCATCTACCATTTTTAGCATTTGCCTAAAAGAGAAAAGAAAAGAAAATGAGAGCATATTCACAGACCAGCTGTGAAAGCAGGAGCACCGCCCAAAGGGAAATTTATTTGCTCCAACCTGACTGAGTCAGGCAAGACAGCTAGGAAAGTGATGAATGCCGCTGCTATTTTTAGCCACAAGTATCTGATGTCATTATCTTTTTATAGATAAATGTCTGGACTGCAGTTTATTAAAAGAACACATGACTGTTCCTGGATTGGTTTTCTGTGTAAACCTACCTAAAAATAGTCATACTAAGTATACCATAGTAAAATATAAAAGAAATATATAAAGGCTTATCATACAGTACACAGTATCACGCTTTTTTCCCAATAAATTAGAACAACATAAGATTTATTGCCATGCTAACTTTTGAATTAAATAATATACAGTATAACATGTAAATGATAACCATAATTACTGTATATCTAATGAAAGAGCAGTGCCCTGGATAAATTAAAGTAGTAGTTAGCATTGCGTAGTGGCCTCACACCTCCAGGGTTCGGGTTCGGTTCCTGTGCATGGAGCTTGCATGTTTTCCCCGTGCTTGGTGGGTTTCCAGCAGGTTCCTACCACCACCCAAAGACTAATTGGTGTTTCCAAATTGCTCGTAGTGTGTGAGTGAGTATTTGTGTGTGTGCATGCTTGTACCCTGTGATGGACTGGCAGGACGCCCAGGGTGTACTCTGCCTAGTGCCCCGAATCCACTGGGAGATATTCTCTCAGTTGGTCTTTTACAGATGGCGCTAGTCCAAAAGATTCAAAAACTGTTCAGTATAAAGGCATAGCATATGATTTACACTGTTTTCATTCTCCTCAAACTGTGCAGTAAGCCCTTGTGCTTCGTGGATGGGGCTGGAGTTATCCTGGAAGACATAAGACCCATCAGAATAGACTGATTTCAAGTGAAAATTCATTAACACTAACTGGACAAGTGGACACAACGCATGTGAGTGAACCACAGCTTAAAAGAGCCACTGATTTCTAGAAGATATAAGATTTCTGCAGCTCTCCAGCTCTGTCCTTTGGCTCAGTTTATGAGTTGCAGCTCAGTTTAGCAACTACAAACATGCTGTTACCCAAAAGACACTGCATGTGGATGTCCTACCACAGGACATCCCAAAAGACACTGCATATTTGATTCACTTCCTCTTTTCAAAAAATCTAGTATTGAATCACTTTCTCATTACAAACAAACCAAAAGTAATTCATTTAAGTGATCTATGACAAGTTGGTTTAATCCACTCCTGAGTATAACAACTGAGGTCTTCCTTGGTTAAGGGTTCAATAGTTACTTCTTTTTTGAAGTTTTGCTTGTACTGTAGAAGTAATCTGAAACATGATATTTAAAAAATTTAAATGAACTACATAATCGTAATATAGATTTTCCTTAACTTACAATGAGGTTAATAAACCCTAAACACACTGCATGTTTGATTAACTTCTTCTAGTCAAGACAAATCTAGTATAGAAACATTTATCATTGCGGACAAACCAAGAGTAACTCATTTATATGATCTAGGACCAGTTGGTTTAAGTCCACACCTGAGTATAAAAACTGAATTCTTGCTTGCTTAAAGGTCCTATAGTTATAGGAGTAACCTAGCTGTTACACATGCCATCCAACACATCGGGAGATGGATACTCCCCACCCTGGAGATCTATCTGCTATTTCTGTTGCAGTTATTTAAGGGGTCAGGCTGCCAGCTTGACGCCCAATTGTCATTCACACACTACGGGCAATTTGGGAACCCCAATTGGGCTAACCTACATGTTTTTGGGCTGTGGAAGGAAACCGGAGTATCTGGAGGAAACCCACCAAACATGGGGAGAACATATAAACTCCATGCACACAAAACCGAGGTGGGAATCGAACCCCTACACTGGAGGTGCAAGGCGACAGTGCTACTCACTAACACCATGCAGCCGCAAGATGTTTAAAACATGATATTTAAAAAAAAGCTTTGTTTAAGCATGGCTGTAGCCTACTAAGTAGCTGTACTGACTTCCAGTCTGGAGAGACATTCTCCATGCCTGGGGCCGATGAAATATGTGCCTAGCATGCACCAATCTCATCCTCTGATTTACACTGCCACCTGCTGTATGGGAGGCTCTAATTATGTGAATGTGCCCGAGAACGGGGCATAAAAAATAATGTCTACGTTGGACAACCATTCCTGGGCACAGTATGAATCAATTGTGCTCTATATGTATGGGTTCTATATGGCACATGTGGACATGTGTGAATGCTGATTTTGTGAGGCATTGATAAATTAATTGAATGAATTGAATTGATAAACAGTAGTACCTTTAGAAATTTGCTATAGACAATAAACACGTTGCAATTACAGATCATGTATAATGTAGTCAAAATGAATATGTGCCATATTTTGATGAATGAGGATGAATATTAGTGGATAGACTACACAACTGTGGTAGGACACACTACCAGCAATTTGGGAATGCCAATTAGACTAATCTGTATGTATTTGGACTGTGGGAGGAAACCTTTGTACCCAGAGGAAACCCACCAAGCACAGGTAGAACCTGCAAACTCCATGCACACTGGCCCCGAGACTGGAATCGAACCCAGACCCTGGAGGTGCAAGAGTAACCTCTTAGCCACCGTGCCACCACATGGTGAGTAGATAAATAAATAAATATAACTGTGAGAAGTGAGTACGTTATGAAGCAGAGTAGCACGCATAACTGAGGATGAGTAGTACTCGAAGGACCATCTGACAAAGAAATTCAATCAAGAGGTGTTAAAGCAGTATTAAAGAGTATTGAAAGCAGAAAGAATGTAATAACATTGATGACTTCGTAGCATTGCATGGAGATTTCATCAAATGTGGCAACCAACCCCAGGTTCCCTTTATTATATAAATGAGATTCATTACATTACTAGAAAGAGGCACGGATACATCACCACGCTGCACATTTTACTTGGGGAAAGATAAGGGGAAGATCTTGGATGCGTGTATGTGTGTGTGTGTCAGTGGGCGGACCCTGGACTTGTCCACTGAGGAGACAGGTTTCTTCCTGTGATGTAGAGAGACAGAGAGAGAGAGAGAGAGAGAGGGGGATAGAGAGAGAGATAGAGAGAGAGACGCGCGCGCTTCTGCACCGAGTCCACTGCGCATTTTCACGCAGGGACATTAGAGATGACTGCGGATGGCATTGCCGGTCTGGAGCGGTTCGAGAGCCCCGGGAAAGGCAGGGGGCTGCGCGCGCACAGAGCCTACCGGGTGGGCGAGCTGATCTTCGCGTGCCCCGCGTACTCACACGTGCTGTCTGTGAGCGAGCGCGGCTACACGTGCGAGCACTGCTTCGCGAGGTGAGACCTCTACGTGCATGCATGTGCATTAAGGATCAAGATGGTGTGTATTAAAACTGACCGCTGCACCGCGCATGCATGCATGCTGAGGCTTGGATGCGTTGCTGCGCTTTGCTCACGCGCCTTTGCGGACGGACTGCGCGCGTGCATTGTTCCATCCTAGGTTACGTTTAAAGGGTGTAACGTTTTTTCTTTGATCATGTCACCCCTTTGTATTGTATTAAAGCCTAGAGATGCCATTAATGCACTTCTCATGGAACCCTATCCACTCCTTAACAAATCCACATGCACCAAGTTCCTTAGGATCATCAACAGAGTTTTGCATTATCAGTGCAGCCATGCATTTATTCTCTCTAGCCTGTTTACTCACATTTGTTCTGATATTGCTCCATGCTTCTAAGCAATAAGCATGGTCATGGTATACATCTTTCCTAACATTACATCAGTGTGTCATGAAAGAAGCGTCTCATGAGACGAGACATGAACTGACTTTGCCTATGCAGGACCACGCTCCTGATCATGTCACATTAACTTTACATGAAATATTCATAAGACAGAAATTATCCTCGATTCGAGACAGCTGCTGTTGAGTGCAGAGGTCTGGTTACACATGACCACAGTTGGGCATGGCCTAAGCACGGCCGGTCTCCGTAAAAGATATTTCTGGCTCGAGTTCTTGCACTGGTTTGGAAGAATTACCTACAGTATAGTGAAGCAATATGTGGTAATGTACCATGTAACACAGTGGGCTCTGCTTCTTCTGTTAGAGCGGAGGAATCAAGCGGAGAAAACTGTGGTGAACTTATTGTCTATGAATATTTATGACACTTTATTCAGTTCATGATCTATATATGATATATGACATACTCATAGTATGTCATAGTATATACAGTATTTTTATATCATCAGTATCAGTATTTGGAATTCTTGATTCTGATTGGTCACAAGGTTGAAGGGGTTCTCAATAACATGACAAGTCGTGTCTCATTGTGCATTTCGTATGTTATTTGGACTGTG
This sequence comes from Leiocassis micropogon, assembly GCA_028565275.1. NCBI lineage: Eukaryota > Metazoa > Chordata > Actinopteri > Siluriformes > Bagridae > Leiocassis > Leiocassis micropogon. The sequence goes on from JAOVVA010000026.1 coordinate 2,295,340, forward strand.
TACTGTATTATGGTGCATTATGGGATTTCAGGCATAATTACCAAATGGATCCGTCCGCTAAAAATAGCCCGGTCTATAGTAAATAGGGTGTGAGAGAGGATCAGTAAATCATCAGAGAAGAAAAAATTAGGTCATGTGGACAAAATAAAATGTCCCAAGAGCAGTCCTCATATACAGACAGTACTTTGCTTAACTCACTCAGAGCCTATCACAGGAGACGTAGAGCACAAGGCAGGGTACCAATCCATCGCAGGGCACACTACGGGTAGGTTGCGATGCTGATTAGTCTCATCCGCATTTCTTTGGACTGTGGGAGGAAACCAGAGAACCCAGAGGAAACCCACCAAGCACAGGAGGAAACTGAACCCGGAACGTTGAGTTGGAAGGCGAGAGTGCTAACCACTAAGCCTCCGTGCTGCCTACTTTGCTTAACCTTTTTGTAATTTTCGCCTCCTTGGAGAGTTTTGTGGTATCCAGGTGGTAAGGACGTTAAAAGCTCGAGGCACTCTGTCCAAATGCAATCTCTCGTTCACAGATTTTTTTCAGGCAGATAGGGAGTCGGAGCAAGGGTATAAAAGGGAAGAATTAGGACAGGGCCTAATCATCCTGGATTCTCACCTTCAAGGGGAAGTGAAGAAAGTGTGCAGAAGTCTCATGCATCCTGATTACTGCATTGCAGAGGCAACCTAATTACCCCTGTTTGAGTGCTCCTGAGTGCACTAGAGTGGAATAATAACAATACTGCAACGCTTTACTGAACCACTTATTGCAGCTGTGTAGGGAGGATGATCCAGCCTGCTCATGTTCACTAGTGGCAGGTTTTAATTACTGCCCCTTTATCTTAAAGCATGTCCATAACCGTGTGTAAATTTTTATTGTGTTTGTGTTTTTACACGTTTATACGTGTCTCAATGATGTCTTTAAGTTAACATGGCAAGACAGTACACCTAGTGATGTTCCTGAGAGACTGTAATAATAACAATTTTCTATGGAGAAAAAAAACAAAAACAAACATATTAATAACAACCTGTGATTCTGTGAAAATTCATAATCAGGACATATATTGCAGAAAACGATAAATAAAATAGCAGCGTTTACAGCCATCGACTCCAAATGTGCTCAAATGTCAGTCAAAGGTCACGTCTAAATATATCGCAGAAAGTCTTTGTTTTCGCTTTGTGGTAATCACGGCTAGAAAAGTCAATGGCTTCCTCACACCCACGGAGCGGCAAATGTCTTAAACAGATGCGGAGTGTGAAAGGGACCACCATAGCTAAGAGACACAGCTACGTTTAAATAGGGTAAATATTTGAAGGGGAATCAATTGTTGATGTTGTAGCTGATCCAGGATCAGTTTTTGGACACCATCTGCTAATGGCCATGGCGTCATTGGTACCAGAGAGAAAGAAAAGAGATCCTTAGCATGAATAATACAATGAGAGAGTTTGCGATTTTGTTTTCTTCTCAGCGCTTGTGTTACACTATAGGAACATGCCATACTTTCATCTGCCGCTTGTGGTGCCAGCGCTTTATAAATACGCCACTGGGTATTTTCATCCTGCAGTGCAATAAAAGTGTGTTATCCTGGCCTCTGTGCAGACACACAGTACCATGTGGTGTAATACTGCACCAGTCTAAGTGTGTGTGTTTTGGCAGCCACGTCATAGCTGAATTATGTGTGTGTGTGTGTGTACGCCATATGCTCTTGGCCCAATGACCATTGGTAGAGTGTGTGTGTGTGTGTGTGTGTGTGGGCATGACTCGTCTGTTGAAAAATGCATCTTGTGTTTTTTTTCCTATAGGAA
>JAOVVA010000026.1:2307979-2323366 GCA_028565275.1 Leiocassis micropogon
TATATAAACATGCATAGTTTTCTGTTTTATGGTATTAAATAGTACCAAGTCGTATCAGAATTTAGAACATTCATATCGAAGTAAGCTAATGAAATTTGACACAGCTTAGTTGCGTTATTTTCTTTTAGCATATTATTATTAAAAAAAAAAAAATCTGAAACGTAGTGACTCAGAAGAACTGATTGACCCAGTAATTGCTTCTAAAAACTAAGTTGTCAGAACTGAATTTCAGTTAGAAAGTAAATTTCTAGACTAGCCCAGAGCTAAGTAAAGTAAAGTAAAGTGGGTCGCTCCAGACATTCTTTATGTTCAGTAAGGCACTAATATACTGGCTTAGGGCACGTCACTTTTGTACTGCAAAGGGAACATATTGAAAATGTGGCTCAATTTCTCTACACACAATACATATAGCTACGACCATAAAACAAAATGCAACAACTGAAAGTACAAAATAAACAAACGAAAAACAATGCACTGAAGTGCTAGCATTTGATCATCTTAAAATGATTTTTTGACTTCTCTAATAAACATGAACACATTCTTAGTGCTCAATTATTTAATGGCTACAATCTACAAAAAGACAAAGCAATGAAAGGTTGTGCACCTCAACTTGGCTTCTACAATATAGGTAATATACATTAATGTAGCCTTAAATTATTATTATTATTATTATTATTATTATTATTATCTGTACATTGTGAACTTCCTAATATTCCTGTATTTTCTTTTAAATGTGAATTGGAATGTGCTGGTAATCAGCTGTAGAATGAATTCCTATGCAATGGGGCATTTATTTGTTTCCAAAATTTTGTCCCAGATGTAATATGCTTCCCATTACAAAGCAGCTGCAAATCAATACAATACTGTGCGAAAGTCTTAGTCACCCTGTGTTTTAGGTCAAACCCGAACCTATTTTTTTAATTATTATTTATTTAATTTTTTTAAGACTTATTTTGGCTATTAAGTTAGCACAAAAACATTTAGGATTTCCAAACATTGGTATTCCAACAATTTCATAAAATACTTGTATGTTAAAAAGAAAAATTAAAAGATAAGTGACACACTGGGTTTTGCATGCAAAAAAGAAGCAGGTGCAACAGTCGATGTCCTCAGAAGAACTGTGGGTGGTTATGCAAGATTATTAAAGATTATAAATAGCTAATTTCCTTACAAATCTGCGCAAATTATACCTGAGACTAAAGGGTCCTCAATGTGTTGTCCCATAACTGCTTAATAGCATTTAATTGCATGTGACTAAGACTTTTGCACAGTACTGTATAATATATATTATATGTATCATGGTTATGATGTTTCCCAGGATGACTCCACCCACATCCAAAGTTTTTGTGTAAATATGATGCAAATATCAAATGGTTTTTTCAAATGTCTGTATGTTTTTAAATTTCTTTCTTTTTTTCCACGAAAATAAGTAAACAATAATGCCATAGTCAAGATCACAAACAATGCAAACAATAGACGGAACACCTTTTCTTTTTATCACAATCTCTTCAAAATGAATATGAATGAAACGGAATTAGCTTAGCTTCACCTGCAAACTGTGTGGAAGAAAAAGACCTAATAAAATGCACTTAACTGTTGATGAAAAACAACATGGCCATTTAATGTTTTCAACCTCTGTAAGGAAAAAAGAATTGTTTTTACTGAACACAGAGACACAAAACTTGACCTAAAGAAAGGAAGTACAAGATGAAAAATAATAAATAAAAATATTATACAAAAATTAAATAGCATATAATGCATTCTCCAGACTATAAGTTGCTGTGAAGATCTTCTTCATGTTTGTTAAATGACTTTGTATTAGAATTATTGAACAGCTGTTATCTTAATACACAGAGAGTTGCGTGCAATGGTTTGGGCACCCCCTGATCATATTTTATAGTTTAAAAAAAAAAAAAATTATTTTATTTCCAATACGTATTTTACTATTTCTTCAACAAATTAACACAGGTCTCAGTCTAGCTAAAATATCCCTCAGATAATGAATTTTCCCAATTTTATATCTCCCTTGTTTCAGTCCTCTTGCAAATATGTTGACTTGTTTAAGTCGAGATCATAAAGGCAGAAATTTCATATTCTCATATTTTCATTTGTTTACATACACACACACAGGAGACCCATCTTTATTAAAAATTAAATTTTGCATAGGCGGCACAGTAGCTTAGTGTTTTGCACCGCCGCCTTGTCCCTCCAGGGTCCTGCCTCGGTATCGAGTCCTGTCTCGGGGTCTGTGTGCCTGGAGTTTGCATGTTCTCCCCGTGCTTGGTGGGTTTCCTCCGGGTTCTCCGGTTTATTCCCACAATCAAAAGACATGCTGATTAGGTTAATTGCCATTTCCAAATTGCCCATAGTGTGTGAATGAGCGTGTGCATCCGTGCTCTGTGATAGATTGGCTCTAAGTCTTCTGGGGTAGGCTCCAGGCTCCCATGCAGCCAGGATAAAGCGATATTGACGATGAGTGAGTGAGTGATATTGCATGAAAGGCCCAGTTTAATGTGAAAATCTGTTAATTCAGAGGTACTACAAGGGGGTTCAAGTCCAACTGCGACTTGTGATGAAAGTTCTGGTGAATGAAGGTGTTAAAGTGATCAACATTTACAGAAGACTTCAAACTCTGTACGCTGATGAGACCCTTAGCTGCAGTAAAACATTTGAATGGTGCAAGCATTTTAAACAAGGCCGGACGTCCGTGAATGACACACATGCTGTGAATGTTCAGTGCGTTTCTAATGTTTTTCATTTTCAGGTTTATCAAATAAACATTATAGCCTTCTGGAGAGATTGGGTTTACTTCTTGTCATGTCAGATATGTAAGATTGTTTGTTCTTTAATAAATAAAATTGGTGCTCGCATTGCAAACTGCTGTTGTATAAAAGGAATTAAACACTGGTGTGCTGGGTTTGAAAAATCGGTATCGCTCTTGTGTTGAATCTTTTCCTGTGTCAACACACCCACAAGTCATTTATTCCTTACTTCATACCGTATATTAATTTTAACTCTTTATGCAGACTGAATTTCTAGTGGGTGTGTTACTGTATGTAAAGCAGTGTAACTTATAGCCTGGATAATAGCACATTTCTTTCTTTTTTTATAAAGAAATCGTGACATACAGGTGCTGTCCTCCAAGACAAACAAAATGAAAAATATTAATAAAATAATAAACAATTATACAGGTGTTTCTCCACTCATTTACTGAGGACAGAAGATTCTGTTCGGAATTATGTTGGTCCAGAGATGAGCAGCCCTTGTGTTTAAGGCAATGAGTTAAGACTAGGAAGTTAGTACACAGTAAAAACACTTCACCCAGACATACTGTATATACACACACAGTCTGACTCAGATGAGTCTGGTGTTCTTCAAAAACTGGATCAAAACCTGATACACAAAGTTGTACTGAGCGACGGTTTGAACCATCAACATCCTCTGCTGTCTCAAGTGATTTAACATCACCGGGACCTCCACCCTCTGAGAGAGAGAGAGAGAGAGAGAGACACACACACACACACACACACAGACACAGGTAATTATCAAGCTGTAAGTACAAAAGCTTGAAGATGATGTGGTAGAGAATGTTTCGTTGTGTTTATTACCTCGTTGTGCTCCAGGCAGCTGATCATGAGCTCGGTGAGAATAACGACTCCGGTGCGTCCAACTCCGGCGCTGCAGTGGATCACGACTGGCGGCTTGGGGTTCTTCGAGGCGTCCAGCATGCTGTTGGTGTGACGCCGCACAGACTGGATCTCCTCCAGGTATGCTAGAGTGTGAAAACTAGTCAGACGGAGGAAACTGGGAAACAACTCGACTCAATAATTCTTTGCATTATGCTATTTTATAAAGTTCACTACGTACACTGACTAGGCACAGTAAATATTAAAAAGTAAATCGATTATGGTTTACTCACCGAGGAAGCCCTGAACATATTCAGGGCAGCCGTGCTCGGGCCAGTCGGTGTACTGCAGGTGCCACACGGTCCGCTCCTGGCCAGACAGCAGATGCTTGACCTTTAACCCTGTTGTTGCATAGCATCCTGAGTCTGTACGGAATTTGGTGGTGACCTTAAACTTTCCGTGGGTGGCCGAGTTGTGTTTTGAGCCGAGTTTCGGCCAGTACCTGTGACTTTTAGAACGACCTCCCTCCTGCGAAGACGTGAAAAATCCTCCTTTTATATCACACACATTATGTTATACATAATAAATTACACCGATCAGCCATAACATTATGACCACCTACCTAATTTTGAGTAGGTCCCCCTTTCTGCAACCAAAAGCAACCTTTTCAGCAATTTGAGCTACAGCAGCTCTTCCATTGGATCAGAATACACAAGGCAGCCTTCGCTTCCCCATTTGCATCAGTGAGCCTTGACTGTCCATGACCCTGTTACCGGTTCACTGGTTTTCCTTCCTTGGATAGGATTTCCCTCTGACAACTGCAGACTGGGAACATCCCACAAGAGTTGAAGAGTTGCTCTGTCCCAGATGTCTAGGCATCAAAAATTTTGCCCTTGTCACAGTAGCTACAGTTACAATATCTCATTAAAATGACCCCTGGAAATTGGTAGGAGATATTAGGCAACAGGTGAACATTTTGTCCCTGAAATGGATGTGTTGGAATCAAGTAAAACATGGCCAAGTGTAAGGATTTGGTCAACTTTGACAAGGGCCGAATTGTGATGTCTAGACAACTGGATCAGAGCAAATTCCAAAACTGCAGCTCTTATAAGATGTCCTAGGCCAGAAGTTGTCGAAGAAGAGAAAACTGGTTAACTGGTGACAGGGTCATACACAGTCAAGGCTCAGCGAAGGCTGACCTGTGTAGTCCGATCCAATGGAAGAGCTACTGTAGCTCAAATTGCTGGAAAGGTTAATACTGGTTCTCATAGAAAGTTGTCATAATACAAATACTCACACACATAAAGTGCATCACTGTTTCCCCCTGCTCAATATTTGGCAGGTGGTCATAAAATTATGGCTGATTGGTGTAATAACTAATAATAAAATTCTGGTGGGGAATTCCAATATGTCCCAACTAAATGCAATTTTATCTTCGTTGCTTGTACCTCTTCTGCCGTAACCATGGCGATGACATTGACCCCTTGCTCCCAGACCATCTGCCAGAAATCGTGGCAAGTGTTGGGAAGAGGGCCCTGTGTTGCAATATAATGCCACTCTTCCCCTCTGATCAGCATCTTCATGTCAAAGATAAGAAAAAACACACATGAGGATGATGTCTTATTCATTATGTTCCACTAGAGGGCAGCAGCATCAGCTAATAACACACACACACACACACACACACACACACACTGCTGCTTTACATTACAGTGATACCCAATACATACTGACCCTATTGATCCAATATCTGCCTGAATCTCTGGATTAGATATCTTATTTCATAAATTTGATACATTTCCTGAACATAAACATAAAATCTATTAACATTATATTTGGAAAATTTTGTTTCGGAATCAGAAGAGCTAGTATGAAGTCCTTGGCTATATAATATATCTAATTTATTTATGTATGTAAGGCAATTGTGCCAAATATTCTTTGTCTGGAAAAATATGCAATAACAGTTTAAAAAAGGCTTCTAAATTCTGTTTGGCACGCAGCACCAGCTCTGAGGCTAAAGACGGAATAGTGCTCTCGGAGGACAATTTGGATTTGGAAAAGCACCGTGTAATTCTAGTGGTTCGAGAGGCTTTAGACATTCCGTGGAGATTTGCCCGTTTTATTTTTAAACCTCCTCAAGGTTTGTTTATTTGTTTTTTTCCCCCTCGAGTCTGCTTCCCAGCACTGTGGTTTGAAAAACCCTCGGTCTACAATGGATAATGCGCAAAAAGACGTGGAACTCACCTTGATGTGGGAAGCGTTAATGTAGCCGGTGTTGTTCTCTTTGTTTGGTACCAGCTCAACACGGTTCTCCTCATATGGAACCACGTCACGGAACCGGTTCCTCTCCGTGTTATCTGGCAGTGTCGCTGTTGCGAGGTTACACTCAGATCTTTTTTTACGGATCTGCTCGTATTCGGCAAGGATCCGCTCCTCCTCCAGCCTCAGCTCCAGATGCTTACACTGACACACACACACACACAAAAACTTGTTAGATCGTATTCTGCCTTCTGCTTTTCAATAGTAAGTAACCTACGGTACAATAGAAGCTCTTCAGATTGTGCTTTTGTATGTAAATATTCAACTCCTGTGAAACTGTTACAGAGTTCCAGTTACCATCATGAAGTGTTTATTTCCTCTTATCCTTCGGCAATTTACCAGTAACAACCATATAAAACAATGTTGTAATTTATCTTTTTACAGTTAAATTTAAAGTTGTAGGACATGCTCTTACCATTTCGTCCGTGTTGGCCTTTGAGGACACGTCCTCACGTGGGTTTTCTGGAACAGGCATGCGGGTCACGTAGAGGCCATTGAGAGCGGCCATCATCAGAGGCCTCTTGACCGAGTCCACGGACATCTTCTGCCTTTCCAAAGTCTTCATAAAAAAGGGGAAACCAGATGTCATTTCTCACAGACCACACAAAACACTCCCTGCTAACCCGGAATTAGGTCTAATTTAATCTCCCACGCCTTTTTGTCTACTTCCTTTAATTGTTTTTACTACTGTATGTCCCATGTGTTTGTTGTATAGGTCGCTCTAAATAGGTTACATTCAGTTTCTTGTGATTTCACTTTCTTAAGCCCTGTACAACAAACAACACATGGGACGTGGGACAAATTTTCTTACGTGTAACAGCAATGGTTGTGTCTCAAACAAGGAAATCAAAAATTCTTAAGTTCTGAATGCAAATGATCGAAAATGACATCATAAAGAAGGTGGAATTCTATCTAACCCTCTGCGCAATCTCTCTCTCCACAATGCTGTCCTCGATGGCAAACATCTCGGAAACAGGTCTCTCTTTCACCGGCTCCTTCCTCACTCTCTCCTTCACGCTGGTAAGGTCAGGCTCAGAGATGGATGGTCCCAGAGTCGCCCCGCTCAAACCCACCGCCTCCATACGGCTTGGACTTTGCCTCCCGCGGTGCCCTCCTGCATCGACATGCTTTTGCACCTGTACTGCATCTGGAGAACCTCGGCTCTGGTCCTGCATCAACACAAAACAGCATGGTGACCTCATCAAATACTAAACAGGGTTAGTTACTTACACTGCCCGCTTTATTTTAACACAACACCTCAAAAGGTTTACCTATATTCAGTATCAAGAGTAACTAAGTGTGGTTGATGAAGTACCTGTTTGTGGTGTCTAAGTGCAATGCTGCTGCTGCTGGACCGTGGTCCCGGGTATTCTGGAGGAGGTTTGTTAGGGATGTTAGCAAGTGCTGCCTGCAGTTGAGCACTGATGTCCTCGTTCAGGCCTGGGATGTGAACGTCCAACTCGGGTGTATACTCCTCCTCTTCTTCCTCACTCTCACTGCTGTGGATCAGCATGGTGACATTAGAGAATGTTTTTTGATGCTGGTATGTTGGGTCAGAGTTGGAGGATTTCTGGATTGGCATTTGCCCCTCAGCCAGCTGAGGTGGCAGAGGAGGAGGGACCTGTGCCTGCTGAGGAGGGATCAATGGTGGGACTTGCTCACGTAATGTGTTCCTTCGAGGCAAGGGGGCTACACTGGCTGCCTTGAGGACCATTGCAACTTCCATGCTGTGCCGTTTGGCAAGGGTAGAACGATGCTTCATGGCTGTTAGTGGCTCGCTTACTTCCTGTAGTGACTGGTGTACTACAGCTGAGCTATCTGGTTGAAAGGTTTTGACCGACAGCTGCACTTTACGTGTCACCAGTTCCGGACTAGAGCCTCCAATGCAACGTTGCCGATGACTTGCCAAATCTGGCGTGCTGGTTGCTGGCCTAAAAGTTGCAGAGTAAGGGGGTGGAGGCCTTGACTGGTGGTTCCTAAACACATGGGTGGTTCTGTTAACTACTTGCTGTTTAGTGTTGGCCAGCTCCGGTGTGCTGACAGTATGCGAGATGCCATTAGCACCACTACATTGTGGCTGAGATGCTGTGGAATGTACCATCTGACCCTGGTGAGATGGGGAGGGGGCAGCATGAAGTCCATAAACCGGCTGAGGACCTCCACCCCCACCGTAAGGTGAGTGGTATGGGGCTTGCTCCCGCATTTCCGGCTGACTGTACACTAGCGAAGGTTGACGGTAAACATAAGTGTTGCTGATATTGAGGCTGCGCAGTGACTGGCTGTGACAGTCAATGCTGGGTGTGTTTGGGAGGAGGCAGTGTTTTTGTCGCATCACAGCATCGTACTCTGGTGTTGGCCTGTAGGAGGGAGGAATGATTGCCGAGTGCCGGTGGCTGGGAATGTAGTCAGGCCGCATGAGCTCACTCCCAGGGATACTGGGGCTCGAAGACATGGGTGAAGAGTGAACAAAAGTCTGTGAGCGATTTAGAGAGTTTACGCTTGGGCTGCTGCACATGCTGCCATTAGGAATCAGGCCATTTCGGAAACTAAACTCCACCAGACTTGTCTCTGACTTACAGTATGGGTCCTCGTGAAAGATACTGTCTGTTGGAGCAGATAAGTATCCAGAGAAAGAGAGAGAAAGAGAGAGAGAAATTTGTGAATTATTATTTATTTTTATATAACAATATATAATATGACAAATCGATATTGTGATAAAGCCATTGTTTCATTCCTACCTAACTAGCAAAGCTTAGTCTCTTTAATCATTGTGTAACGCAGCTACATTGCATTCTGGGAACTTTTGAATTTTAAACAAATGTCTAAACTACTTTTACATTGAATTTCTCATTAACACAATGTTGTGAAACTGTGAAATCTGACTCTTATTTTTGTTTTTTCATTTGTTTTTCATTTGTTTAGAATTTTTCCTCCTATTAAACTCCATGGTAACTCTGCAAGCAATAGTAAAAATCCCCGTGTCCACATGACCCACAACCACTAATTTCTCCCAAGAAAACCAACAATACTGCACCAACCAAAACATTAAGACCATGTTTTAAATATAAACCTTTGTAATGTGTTTTAGTGTGGAGTTTTCCTGTACAGCTTAAATATTCTTTACGATGCTAATATAAAGATTATACAAAAAAGTTCACTGCTTTTGTAGCCTTGATCAACTCCAGTAAAAACGATACTGCTAGGTATTGTTTTAATTATCTTAAACAAAATAAGATATTCAGATATTCCAGGCTTCATTAATGCCTGCTCACGCAAGATGATCAGACCATAATTTCCAACCACACTAAAGTAGTAAAATACTCGAGGTCACGGAAGTTTCCTTAGATCTATTAAACAACTTTAAACTTAGTGGCGCAGTAATTAACTCACATACTCTGCTTATCATGTGGTCATGTTGTGTGTCTGAGCATGTGTGTGTTAATTTCCAGAAGAGAGATCAAAAACAGAATAATTAGAGAGCTGACATCAAGGATTAGGAAGGTGTGTCTGAGTCTGTGTTTGTGAGACAGAAAGAGAGATGAGACGAAATGTTAGACAGAGACCTGAAGTAATACAGTACATGCATAATCGAAGCCATTGATTACTTATTTCTGTTAATCATCAAGATTAAATTAAACATAATCATCTATTGCCTACATCTTACTTGAAATAACTGTCTCAATCAAAATCTTTGGTTCAATATTTGCATTAAACTAAATTGCCCATATTGTGTATTTATTTATGTATTTATTTATTTATTTTAGTACCACTAAACTATTTTTTATGTTTATGCACCATAGCAAACCAGACCTAGTCGTGATTTAGTTTGTAAGCAGATATCGGATGCCACGGACAGTCCTTATCTGTGTGTGGGTGAGTATGAAGGTGTGTGTTGCAGCATGACTAAACATTTTCTTAATCCAACCCAGATTCAGTGATGCCTGGAGCTCTAACCATATAAAAGATAACATCTAATTGTGTTAATCTAATCTAAGTTTGGTGGCCCAATGAGGTACGGATTTGTCATTAAGAGGACTACCTGGGTAAACACATCATCACAGCAACTCTACCAGGAATTGTGTGTGTGTGTGTGTGTGTGTGTGTGTGTGTGTGTGTGTGTGTGTGTGTGTGTGTGTGTGTGTGTGTGTGTGTGTGGGCGTGTGTGTGTGTGGGCGTGTGTGTGTGTTTACCTTGTGAGCTCTGAGTCTCCTGATAGTGTGCAATACAGGACTGTGGCCTAGGCTGAGAAAGAGGAATAGAGAATAAATATAAATAAGGACAACAACAGCAACATCAAATAGAAATCAGCAACAGAAATGTAGTTAAATGTTTATAGTAATTCTTAAAAAAAAATATTTGAACTTGGGACTATTGACACAAATTGTTGTTACACCAACAAAAATAAATTCAATGTAAAAACAAGGTAGTAATGTGTAGGTAGTTAAAATATATTTAAACTGTCCCGAAGTCCCCGTTTTAACTGTAGAAAGCCACAAATGAATTCTCAAATTTCTTGTGGTGTTAACTGCGATTTGTTTACTGTTTGTTGCTGTTAAATTTACTGACTAATAGGGTGGCAGTTTTTCATCCACTCAGAGTAGTCAGAGTTTCATTTTTTTAATCAGATCAACAGATAATAATGCAGCACTGCTAGGTCCTCGCTTTCCTGTTGAATTTCTTAAGGGTGATTTTTTTTTTGTTTTGTTTTTGGTCCACAGATCAATGACTTGGAATTTTATATAAATTAGCTTATGATTTATAATGAAACATGCCCTAGTGACAATGTGAGGTGATGTCATCTTATATACACACCACCATATTATTTTTTCTGTAATTTACTGTTTACTGAATGTACAGAAATCTTTAAAAAAAAATGTATAACTAACTGCAGTTTAGCTATTTTCAGTTTTATGATAAATCTGTGTTAATAGCAAGCTAGCTCACAAGAGCCTACGCTCTATACTGTGTAACTGAATCCAGAAGTTTGCTTCCATGTTAGCCAAGTTGTTTTAGATTGATTTTAATGTACAAATTAATGCATTTTTAGAATTCACAATTGTATTCATTTCTGTTCATTATTAAAGCAACCTTTTAATTATCTTTAAAAACATCCATCCACACACAAAGCCTTAAAATGTCCTCAGTGTGTACATAGAGCCAGACTGAGACTTGGGGCTTGGGTTGGTACACTGAGGGCCATTGTGCCAGTTTTAGCTGCATTGTTACTGTAGGCATACAGTGAGGAAATGAGAGGGCGCTTTATACAGAGACTTCTGGGAGGCTTAACAACCTTGGAGCCAAAATTTACACTGATTTACACTTTTCCGTACACTCTTTATAGCAATTCAAAGACAAATTCTAATCATAATAACAGTATTGTGCTGTATTGTAAGTAAAATTAAATGAAAGGAAAGGAAAGGAAAGGAAAGGAAAAACACTAAAAAGTTCAAATGTTTGTTGGTTTGGGAAATACTGATTGATTTTAGCTACTAAAAATGAACATCAGAAGAAGCTGTGTTACAAGAGACGCTTATTGCTGTATGTACTGTGTTTTAAATGGGAAAGCGTTTTTGATTACTTTTTAATAGCTGTGACGGGGTGTTGTTATGGTGTACTGTGAAGTGTACTAAGAAGTAAGTTGTGCAAGCCACTCGTCAACTAAAAGCATGTTTTTTACTCGATGCTGGTGGTTACAGTATACTTCAGATATAAAGGAAGCATGTTTAGAGCCTTGACTCAGAACTTAAGCAGGCACTGTTTATTCAACACCACAATTGATGAGTCTTTCCTTCTTCCAAAACAAAACCTCGAGAACCTCCAACCACTTCAAATAGGCTGATGGTCAAAATTCCCCATAAGAGAAAGAAAACGTGACATTAAGCCCAAATATGAGGCAAAGAGTCAGAATGAATGATTCAGGCTTTGGCTATTTTGTTCAATTTCATTACAAATACTGTAGGCTTTACAGTAGGCTGATCACAGGCTTTTTAAAACATTTGATTTTGAACATGTCAATTTATTATTAACACCTGATCTGATAAACCTGTGTAATAGAAAGTCTTGTTAGACCTGAGTTGTAAATAACCTTTAAAGTAGTTTTGAGAATACATGGAAAAGCTGGTTAGGTGGTCTTAATTTAAAACAATTAAAGAACATGCAAGTTTGGGTTAAAAAAGTAAACAATTGGGGAAAAGCCGTTCAAAGACAAACAGAATGCACTGAAGAGGTGGACATGACCAAAACTCTCAGCCTGCTTTAGAATTCGAATTGAGAGTTTCATCACTGTCCAAACCTAAAATATAGATAAATAATAGAATTATCGCAATTGCTTTGTATAAAATTGGTTCGTTTTTCTAATTGCACATATATTTACCACCATAAAAAAAAAAACATAAATGCTTCAAATTATTTGGGAAATACTGCATAGTGAAATGTGGAAAAAACACCAACATACTGTAGCCAAAACATGGGCTAAACTACTGTCTGGGGTTACGTTTACTACAAAATCTATTTGAATTAGGAGAATTGTGACTGGCAAGCAGAAACTATATGTATCATATTCTGCTGTTCCCAAATGATGGTGTCAAACCATAATTTTATTTTACTGGATAATAAAACGTTATTAGATACAAAATTACAGACCGCCGAAAGGAACAACCTAGTGAGCAGATAAACCTGGGACATTATATAACACATGCAAAACTCGCATTGGAATGCCAGTGTCAACAATTACTTATTCTTTACAAATGCTCTTTAAAAAGAAACCATACTGTAGATTTTTTGTTGGTACTCTGGAAAAAAAAAAAAATTGTTGTTCTAAGAGGTTGATTCCACTCTAAGTTGAACTGACCTGTCTGTTCCAGGTGGCTCTTCTCCTTATAGTGACAGGAGAGTGATTCGGCCTGCAGGAAGCAAAAAGAAAAAAGACAAAGCCACAGTTATGTGCAGTTACACTGATATGCCACAGGTAGCAGCGCTGTATCACTCACTCACTCATTGTCTATACCACTTCATCCTGTCGTGGAGGGGGCTGGAGCTTATCCCAGGAGACATAGGGCATAAGGCGGGGTACACCCTGGACAGGGTGCCAATCCATCGGAGGGCACACACATACACATACTCACACACTACCATTCACACACTACGGGCTCTTTGGCAATGCCAATCCTAATCTGCAGGTCTGTTGGCTGTGGGAGGAAACCGGAATACCCGGAGGAAACCCACCAAGCACAGAGAGAATAAGGAAACTCCATGCACACAGAGACGAGAGTCGAACCCATCCCGGAATCTAACCCGGACCCCAGAGGCGACAGTGCTAACCACTACACCACCATGCTACCTGGCAGCCCTGTATATGGAGTGTAAAGGAGGCAGAAAGAGAGACAGATTTCAGCATTGGAGAAAAATGTTTGAGGTCAACTTACTCTACGCAGATCTTGTTCTGTTTGTAAAACTTATGTCTGGTGGTAAAGAGGCGTGCTATGTATTTCGCCATCTCCATGTCCTCCTGAAAGACAAAAATCAAGAGCATAAAACCGCTTTAAAGCGTCGACTCGCTCAGTGAGAACTAAGCATCCACGCTGGCTGTTTTGCCATGATTATTACTAAGTTAATTGTTACATAGTTTAGAAATCTGTGCAAGGCTGAATGAATTAAACTAGCTGTTTTCCACTGAGTTTGTTTTATGTTCCTGTGCTTCCTGTGAGATGCCCTTGGCTTGAGCGCACAGTCTCAACACTGACCATGTGAAACATGATGGTGTCGTCTTTGCTCGTTATCTCCACGGTGATAGCAGACTTGTTGTGTCCGATAGTGCCGATGTCCTTCCACCTGCGAGAGAGGAAGTGAGTCAACCTGACCTTCCATGTCTGAGAGCAGTTGTGCAGCTGTCAGGAAGCTGGCGAAGATACTAACGCAAACTCTTCATGCACTCTGTATGTTATAGAAAGGGTCAAGATTCAGTCTCACCGGTGAAGCATGATAGACCTCCCGTTCCTGTGCTTGGCAAAGATTCCGATAAACGAAACTCCAATGAAGATGTCATTGGTGTAGTTGTCCTGAAGACAAAACAATTTACACACTCGGATCATAATCTAACATAAATACACATGGAAAAATGTCCTGGAGAGACAAGCTTGTGTATCTTACTTTAGCAGCAAAGCTTTCCTGCCCAAAGCCATCCAGTTTCTCCACCTCTTTAATGTACAGCAGCTCTGCATCTGCTGCCTGCATATGACTGAAATACACACACACACAAAAAAAATATTTAAGCTTTTAAAACAGGTTGAATTGAAACACTGATCTAAAATGAGCTCTTTGACTATCTAATGATAACATAACAGTTTGTTTATAATTTATTGCAAATACAGTGCATTATTATGATCTAATCTACACAAGCAACATTTAATTAATTTAATTCATCTTTATTAAAGCTTAATTATTATTAATCTGAGATTAATGAGTTCCCTACTAGTGACTCTTGTGTTCTTCAGCCACTTTCTGAGTCCACTCATCCAGCACCTCGTCAACGTGGGGCCAGTTCTGAAAAAGAGGCAGAGAAACATGAATACACAAAAACACACACACACACACACACACACACACACACACACACACACACACTTTTCTTCTGGGCGATAGACTTTTCTTTTTCTAATGTGTTTATGTGACACACAGGTATGCTGCTGCAGTGTGAAAGGAATGCATACCCTCAGGCACACACACGCATACACACACACACACACACACACATACACACACATACACACTTACCACGGGGAACAAAACATATTCCCTGAGAAAATCCTGAGACAGATATTGAGTGAAATCTCCAAAGTCAGCTGCAGAAAGAAAAACACAGAAGAGCAGTCAGAAGTTAAATAAAATAAACATGAATTCATTACTCATGCTACTTCTATTGTTCTCTCAATATAAATAAAAGATTTATGTTCTACAGCACTCCTTTTGGGAAAACATTTCCCAGGATATTTTCCTCTCACTTGAATACATCACAGCTGTTGCTCGGAGAGCGTTTTCGAAGGATGACTCGCATTTTGTGTAAATCACCACCTCTTCATTTGTACCGTTAACTTTCTAAACCAAAGAGAAACAGCTGGACACAAAACAGCTGAGAGTAGCTAGTGGATGAAAAAAAGTTTAAAATGGAAAGCTGTTGAATTCTCAAAAATAATTGGTCAGAAGGTGTTGATTTGTTTTCTTTAACAGCAGCTTAGAAAGTTAAACTGTATATTCCCCAAAAGTCTTTCTTCTCTGTTATATATATAATAATAAAGAAAAACATTTAATTGTATGTTGAATTTTTTTTCTTTTTAAACTTTATCCCTCTTTTTCCGAATTTTTCCGATTTTCTCCCCTAATTTAGTAGTGTCCAATTCCACCCAGTCACTGGAGGCTCCCACATTAAGCTTCTACCGCCAATCAG